>PVLD010005596.1:21937-110504 GCA_004027595.1 Dinomys branickii
ATTTCCTTTAATGTTTTTGTGTTAACTAATGTGAAGATAACTATGTAATACAACATCCAGTTCTAATTCCCTACTATATTCTGTATAACTTTGTATTTTCTGTATTGTTTATGGCTTTTCTGGTTCATATGTCTCCATTCTTTTGTCTTTAAAATAAAATTAAAATAAATAAATAAATAAATAAATAAATAAATAAAATCCACTGATGGAACTACACCAGCATCCTTTTAAAATGCAAAGCACATTATGTATCTCTTAAAATCTTCCATGCCCTCTCTTTGAACAACATAAAGTCCCAATTTCTTTCAAAGCCTGAAAGCACAAGATAATTGGGTCCTCTCTACCTCTTAAACCACATCTCTCATTATTTTCCCCTTTGATCAGTGTGTTCAAGGCACATTGGATTTGGAACCAGCTCTGTGCTGTGTCAAACTTCTTCCAGCCTTACGGATTTGCATTTGCTGATCCACATGGCAGGAAAATGTTATTGGTTTAATTATCTCTTGCCTTCCTTCCTCCAACCACAAAATTATTATCTAACAGAGCAGTGTGTATCACCCACTAAAATCTGTATGCCTTTTGTTGCTTTTTTGCCCATCTCCTTTCCGGAAGGAGAGTTTCTTGTGCACATGGCCTACATCTGTCTCGAGTTCTCATCCTGAAATCCCAATAGTTTGTCCAATAAGGAAATGCTTTACCAATTTGCTGAATAACTCAACGATTAAATAATGCCCAGACTTATTTCACAGCAAGTAGTTGAGAAAAAGATCAAGGCCATTACATATTAGTTGCTGTAGACTTTTTATGAAATATACACTTTAAAAAGCTCTCACATTGTTACAGCCTTAGAAAAGCAGACTGGCCTGCTCTTTGATCCTGGGTTGCCACTAGCGTTCGACTTGGCCTGTATTGTAAAGGGCACTCAGTCACAGAGATCCTTGAGTCTCACTGCTATCATCGCTGTTTTAGCTCCTAATCGCCCTTTATTTCTTTCTTCCCCATTCCTTTCTCCACCCTCCCTCCTTCTCATTTTTTGTTGCCTTCATATCTCCCTCCCTCGCTTTCACCATGTCTCTTCTGCATGGCCTTTGTTTCAGTGTGTTCTCTGTGTACTTCCTCCTCCAGCCGCCATCTTCTTGTATCCTTCCCCCTCAATCCTCCATTTTGTTGCTTTGGAACAAGAAGTACTACCAGGAATAGCTTAGATCATGATTTAATGAAGAATTTCAAACAGAACTTTTGAGATAATGAGGTAAAAACAGTAAAAATAAGTGAAACAGAAAATCAACAAAGCCAACAAGAAAAATTTTGGAAGGCTAAAATTCTAAAGCTCCAGTGTTGGCTGATTCTGAGTATATGTATCCCCTTTGCTCCCTGCTTATACATTCCAGGGAAGGTTGTGAAGTAATGCATGGCTTTTACTTATGGACTCTAGAATTTAGTTCTTCTTTCTTGGACAGGGAGCCTATTTCTTAATTTTCAGAATAATATAATTTTCATTTGTCTTCTCCTCCTCCTTGACAAATATCTTATAGGTTGATCTTTAATAACACAACTGGCTTACCAATAGGTACTTTCCAAATGTCTAATACTCTTCCTTGTAATGAGTTCCTTGTAATTATGTCAATGTTCTGCCTGAATGTTTGCTGTGCCTATGTTAACACCACGCACAGAGGGCTCTGCTGTGGCCCATTGCTAGTGAGGGGGGCCAATGGGACTTTCAAGTCTATTATTTTTATTTTTTAAAGTTGTTTCACATTTTCCAATCCTGAACATGTTGTAGCAGACAAATAGCTACACAAATATATCTTTCCTCTTCTCAGCGATAAATTGTATAACTATATAAAACACCTGAAATACCTATACACTAATCAAAGACCCTCCTCATTCACCAAGAGAATGGGGAGGATTTCATAGTTTAATAATTAGAATGAGGATAGGTCTCAGGGAAACTCGGGGTGCTTGAAAGATAATGTCCCAACTGAGTTTTTATTTCAATTTCTTGGACTGTGATCTAGGTGAAGTTTGCCTGACTTAATAACGACAATTGTGAAATATCCTACACGAAGAATCTTAAATATCCTCCAATGCTTAGAGTGCTGCAGTTTCTCAGCCTCTTCAGAAAGGGGGTTCAGAGGTCTTTGACACAGTGCGCCCGGCCAACACTCATTTTATGTAAATGATAACTGCAGATGAGACAGAACTATTTATGATGCATTACTTATTATAACACAGCTCCTATTAGTCAGTGCCTCTTTGGTAAAGCCTGTTCAAATAAATGAAAATATTTTAGTTCAAATTCATACATCCTAGGCAGTTGGATCTCCTCTGTGGGTACATGTTTAGGGGTTACCTATATCTAAAAATCTTGAAATGAGCTCACATTTATCACCAGATACATAATCTCCATTTTACAGTAGCTTAACTGGTGCCGAGAACTGAGACTTTGGTTCCAGCTTAGCGTGTGGCAGGGACTGGCTGGGACCCTTCTATGTGTAGGCTCATGGGACTGCTATAAAGCGTACACCAAAACCGAAATGACTTCATGGGAATGAGAAAATGAAGAATCCAAGAGGTTAAGGAAACTTCCCCCTTAAACTCAGGTCTGTCTGGCTAGGAATGCCCTCCCCTTCAGCACTTCTCTGGCCCTTGTCTCATCTGCTGCGTTTGCCAAGCTCTGGGGGCACATTAATGCACGTGCCCTGTGGCCAGGTGTGCACACAGTGTGAGCATCTCACCTTATGCTGCTTAATCAGCAGAACAACTTTTAAAATGCCTTTGTCTTCCCTTGATATTGAAATGGGAAACCTGCTCATGGTAGAAGAGAACAAAATAGTAGAAAGACTACAGTTTAGAGGTAAATTTGCTAACGCTGGCATCTTAAAAATTTTTTACATATTTTAGCATAATACTACTTATACTACATAATATATTTCCTTTGATTTTTAGTATTGACTATAAAATCCAACCTGTCAATAAGCATGATTTCAATAGCTGTGTACTACCTGAATGTATTATTCTTTGAAGTTTGATTTTTCCATGTACTATCAATAATGTAGCTGAGTATTGTGTGTTAAGTTTTCTCTATACAGGAGATTAATTTTTTAATTACTCAATATGTATTTATTGGGTAAAAGATTAGAAACATTTGTGATTCAGGAAACTTGTAGAGATAAATGATCAGACAAACCAGGGAGTTGTGCTGTGTTGTTTACTAGTTGTGTGATTTTGAGCAAGATACCTAATGATTCTGAGTCTTTCCTTCACTTACAAGTTGGACATAAAGCCAATATTGCACAGTTCTTCTCAGAGGTAAATAAAAAAAATAGAGATGAGTAATATTATGTTACGAACTCACTGTTTAAAATATTAATTCAGCTGGATTTTCCATCTTAAATATATTACTTTTTAAATTTCTTGCTTGAAATTTTTCATATATATATGTACTTCTCTAGGCAGATTCATATATATGGTAGTTTGATAGTAATTTCATAGTTTAAAATTACATCTTTTAAGTTGTAAACATCTGATTATATTTACTATATTACTATATTGTAGTAAAGTTGATGTCTGGAACTTTTAATATGTTTATGTTATTGCAAAGGATGATTTGCTTTGAGGATGAAATTTGTTCTCTTTGTCACCTAAAAAAAAATACAGCTTTAAAAATTTTACAGAAACTTTGCAAATACACTACCAAAACTCTCATATTTCTTTTAATTTATTTTAAATGTGCACTCCATCTTTCTTTTCTTTTTTTCCCTTCATTCCCCCCCATAAAAATGTTTGTTTTCCTCAATGATAGGAAAGCAAACCACGTATATGTAGCCCCATAACCACTAAATACTGCAGCGTAGGTCTCTCCAGATAAAAGACAGTCTCACATAATCACCATGTAGTAAGTCACATCACTTAGGCAACACATATTTTTACAACACCATTACCCCATCTGTAGGCAACACTGGGAATTCTCCAATTTCAGAACGATGTTTCTTTCTATTTTTGGTACAGGATCCTATCCAGGAATACGCATTGAATTGACCTATCATGTTCTAATTCTCTTCTGATCTGAAAGAGACAGCCTTTCCCAGAATTTCATGCCTTGATAATTTTAGAGTATTTGCCTTATATTCTCTTTAATGTCCCTGTACCTGGTCTTGGTAATTACTTACTAATGATCACACACAGGCCACAGTTTCTTGCAAAAACATCGCAGAAAAAAAAGTATACTTTTTTCAGTACCTCAGGGCAAACCTGATACTGAGCCATCTACTCTCAGGACTTGTTTTAACTTTGGTTTCCTAAGTAGGTTGGTATCAGGTCTCTCTCACCAGAAAGCTATCATCTTCTTGTAATTTATTAGTTTTGTTGCATATGTTCTAACATTGTGCTAAACTTTGATCCTCATAAGAATTTTCTCCATCAGTTTTAACCTCATGGATGTAGCCTCTCTAATCATTTTCCACTCTAATGGTTACCAGATGACGAATTTCCATTTATGTCATTTCTTCCACATTTATGAGTTGCCATACTTCTGCTATAAAAGACCCTCGTGGCTGGGCTTACAGGAGCAGGACTGTAGTTCCAGCATTTAAGAGGCTCAGGTAGGAGGATCTCTAATTTGAGACCAACCTGGATGATGCAGTGAGACCACATCTCAAAAGTCAACCAACCCATCAAACAACCAATCAAAAGCCAAGAGGGCTTATATGAATCTCCTATTTCTTTTTTTATTATTTATTTGTACGAGTACAGACTCATGAGTCCATATTTTATTCATTTGATCATAACCTGCTATTTCCTTATTTGTTTGTATAAGACTTACATGGCTTCTAAGAATCCCTTCCAAGGGGCCTGTACCTTCTGACACATTTCATCATCCTTTTGTGTATACCTCCAGACGCTTTTTTGTTAGTCCATTTTCATAGCACAAGAAAGTTCCAGTGTTCCTGTGTATTTGCACATCTAACTGAGAGTTGATCAATGCGTTCATGCCACGATAGCTTGCATCCAGAGTATATCCACAGATTTTTTATGTTATTTTTCTGTCACTGGAAATTCCATAGATGGAATTTAATTTGGGGTAATGGGATATCCCAGCTAGGTGTTATGTTGTTCCTTTGGTACAGCCCGTCTCTGGGGCTGGGCAGCTTATCTGAGGAGTGCTCCCACTCCTGTCTGAGGGAGAGCAGCAGGGTGAAGAGTAACAGCATATGTATCTCCGGGGCAGAAGAGCGATGTATCCATGGTTCTCACCCTCAGTGTCCACTTTCAGCTCACTTCCTCAGATTTCAGATCCCAGCCTCAGTGGCTTTTGCCTAATGTGGGAGTTCAGAATCTGAGGCATCTTATCCTTTATATCTCCATAGCATAAGCCCCAGTCCTGCCCAGGGCAAGCTCTTGCATCAGTGGGTGAGGGTGGTATAGAGATCAGAAGATAAAATGCTGCATAAACTTAACAGGCTTCTGCCTTCCCTTTGGTTCCTTCCCCTTTGTACCCCCATCTCCCACTGTCGCCAGGGTCCGCAGGTGGAAAGCCTCTGGAGGGTCCCTGGAGGAACTGTGCCTTGCATCTCATTGCTTTCCCTTCTGCCTTCTGGTTAGCTTGTGTTTCCTCTCTAAATTACCGTTTCTCTTCCTTTAAAAATACGCTGCAGTTTCTCTTGACCCCTCCTAGTCCCTCCCATTCTGTTTGTGCCTATGTGTTTATCTTTGGCTCCTGCGCCATTTCAGTGATATCTGGGGAGGGAGAAGAGATAAACATAAGTGATTAACTTTTTCTAAGGCAAAGGTCTGTGGACAAAAAATAAGGTGCCTCACTGAGTCTTGTAGCTAATCCTGACTAGTTAACAACACGCTTTACTAGAGAAATCCCCCTGGGAAGCAGTTCAAGGACAGGAGTAGAAGAAGAGAAAACCCAGATAAAGAAAGGCACCAGATGGCCTTGGAACTTGTACCAAGAGACCAGAGAAAGAGCTGCGGGGTGGGAGGACACAAAGAGAAGCCAAGGGCACAACAGGAAGCTTCCCTCACCTCCAGCAGAATGTAGGGAAGCAAGGGGGATCTAACTTTAAGGGAGTATCTACTCACAGCTACACACTAACCTCTGTGTGTGTGTGTGTGTGTGTGTGTGTGTGTGTGTGTCTATTCTAGAGTCACAGTATTGCTCCTTTTAGGGTCATTATAGAGTACAATAGATATGCACCTGCCCCTTTCTAACTCTATACTAACCGTAACTAATGCACCCCCTTGCCAACTAGACTTCCACCCCAAAGATAAGGCCTTAACAGGTACATCAAGAACAAGTAAACAAACAGAAGGAAGCTGCATGTAGACCCCTGGAAGAAATGACAGTAGACAGCAGTGCCTGGAAGCCAATCCAGTTATGGCAAGTTCTGGGTGAGGGGGAAGGGCCCTTGTCTCCCTCCTGTAAAGCAGCTGAGAAGAAAGGTCCATGGGTCCTCCATCTTTCCAGAGCCCACCACCCTGATTCTTTCTTAGGGGGGTAGTTATCTGTCTTCGACTCTCCTCTCCCTTTTTTCTCTTCTGCACAAATAAAGTGTCTTCCTTTGGTTAAACTTTGTCATCTAACTTTTTACTGGGGTTCAGTTTATAATCCCAGTGGGCTGCTCAGACAGCAGAGCAGAAGTGCTCCTACCCCAACTGCAACACCTTTGGCTCCCTGACCAGAAGCCAGACAGGACACTTCTTGTTTTAAGAGACACTTTATGAACAAACACTTAATATTTTTACATGTTTGCCAGTTCTTTACTCTCATAATTTTCTGTCTCTAAAATATACAGAATGTATATTGAAATTTTACATGTGTGCATTGCTGTACTATATTCAGGAAAGTCTCTTGACTATTAGTAGGTTGTGGGCTTGTTTTTCTTTCCCAGAAAATATTTGAGCAGGGGTGATGTCATGTACCTTTACATCACTAATGGAAGCCTTGTTATAAAATTCTATCAGAGCGATCAAGCAAATATGTCCACTATGTGAACTGTCTGTAAGGAGTCCAATCCACCCCAGGCTCATCTTCCATCCACCTTAAATGCAACATTTCTGAGACATCTGATAGATGGTGAACTTAAAAACCAATGTGCATGAAAGGTCAAAAACTCAAAATAGTTGTTCACTTTGTCTGCAAATGTCAGTTTATTCCATCACTTGGCCCCATGGATGCAAACTTACTTCTACAGAATAGTTTGAATTCAATGGTTTTCATGATGAAATTAATTAATTTGTTCAACTAAATGTCCAAACTTGTTTGTGTGTGGATAAACACATATACACAATCTTTATGTGCTGATTTCCTTGGGGGTGCAGGACCACTTTTAGTGATCAGAAAGAAGGAATGTAGGCTCTTCACTGAAGATCTAGTTAATAATCTGTCTCTGTCTCTGTCTCTGTCTCTGTCTCTGTCTTTCTGTCTCTCTGTCTCTCTCTCTGTCTCTCTCTCTCTCTCTACTGTTGCTAGCATGAGCAACCTGAAGCCTACACTCAAGAAACCTAGTTGGGAGAGCCTCACCTATAAGTGACCTATTCAAACTTTCTGGAATCCTCTCCTGGGCTTCTCCCTCCCTGCTGGCTATGATAGAATCCAGAGAGCTCCTCCTACATGAAAGGAATGTGCACTTCACAGCCAGGCCAGGAAATCGCCTTCAGGGTTCTGAGAAGTTTCCCAGCTTGGCTTTCCTGGATTTGGGTACCTTCAGCTACTGCACTGAAGAACCTCATGATGCAGGAGCCCATTAGAGATCTCATTAAAACACACAGCTGGAAAGTTCCTGCAGGCGTCTTGGCAAAGATGATGAAAAAGTTTTTAATTGATCTCAAAGGTATAAAAACTATTTAAGGGTTTAAAAAGAAAATCACCCTGTGGGGTTCATTAAAACTTCGCCACTATTAATCACAGCAGCAGTGCTCTCAGCAGGAAACTGCTCTGGAAACCAAGGGGGGAAGGGCGGGGCTTGGCCTTTGGGGGGACATCCTGGTTACTCAGCTGCAGGGCAGCACAGTGGTGTTCCCCTAGGGGTAGACACCCTCCTGGGAGACTGCGGATCCCCAGGTCTTAGCAGTGAACTGAGTTCTTAGATCATTCACACATTTAGGTAAAGGATATTAAACCAAATAAACTGCCGTGCATTCCAGGCACAACATTAAGACTTTTATATGTATTTTTACCAGTCATCAAAATGATATATAGAAGTGATTATCTATCATCTCTCTTTGCATCAAAAATAAGCAAGTTCAATCAAATTATATAACTCATCCAAGGTTAAATGAGGAATAGTTCCAATACTTAGTGCTGACCCAATTTTTCTGCTGATAGAGTCTGGTGTAAATGGGTATATCTTTCTATATATATTCATCAGCTGCCCAAACAACCACCCCATGTGTTATATTCTTGCAATAGCAAGGAAGACAAAACAAAACAATATTAGCTGAAGATATAAGGATAAAAGATAGAAGATAGAATTTCTTCAAATTACCATTACAGTATTCCAGTTTAACAGCTCAGCTGCCAGCGTATGTCTGTCCCAGTGCCATTAACCTCATATTGGACACCATCTATCCCTTGGTGCCAACACCATGCACAGGTCCTTGTTGATGCACTGACATAATGGAATCTTTTAAATAAACAGATACTAAATTAGAGTCAAGCTGCCTAAGACTCTCAGCTACTCTGTGAGACTTCACCAACTCTTGTGACATGGGAAATGCTCACATTCCTAAAGAGTTTGAGGAGGTCCTCCAAGAAACAGGGGCCAAGACAAGGTCAAATATGCAGGAGATTTACTGTGGAAACATGATGAGAAAAAATGGCAGTGGATCCAGAGATGAGTGGAAAATCCGTTGGATACAGCTCTCCTGCCAGCGAAGAAGAGGCAGAAAGAAACGAGTGAGGAAAACAGATCATCAAGTGTCATAGCAAGAGAAAGGCCAAACCAGTGATGGTGACTTAAGGAATTTAACAAACGGTCGATTAACAAAGATAAGTGCAAAGGAAACCGCAAAGGAAAGTGCAAGGTCCCAGGTTGATTCAGGGTCCCAGGCTCGTGAGAAATAGTCCTTCAAGCCATCTGAGCTTAAACGAGAGTGGAGATTGCTGTACCTGCCTACAGACAAGGGGGGCCAGCAGGTACAACTGGAATGTCCTGTCGGTAGGACCAGTGCTTACCCTACAGGAACTCTTTAACTCTCCTCTCTCTCCTCTCTCTTGCCTTTGCTTCCAACAAGCCAAACCAAAAAAAGAAGCCAGAGCACAGTGTGTCATCTCCAGCACTGCATTTAAGGACCATTGTAAACAATGAAATGAAAAGTGAAAACCACAGAAATGTGGAAAACATGGCATTGGCTACACCACAAAGAGGACGCTAGTTTATAACAAGAGAACGGCAAGAAGGCAAAACGTTGGCTTGTTCACTCTCAGCTGGAAACGTACATTGGTTGACCCTAGTTTTTCATCATCTGGATGTGTCTATGGTTACCTCAAAACACCCTATGATTCATTTGTGGTTACACATAAATTTTCCATGTAGGCAAATTCAGAAATACAAAATTTATGAATAATGAGAATGGACCATAAAATATCCTATGAAAATATACAAGGAAAGAACACTAGAAAATTTAATGGCTGATGAAAATATGATCACAAAAGAAAATTTTTTATCACAAAGCACACAGATGCAGTACCCAAACATTTTTTTTCATGAAATTGAAAAAAGGCTAGAGGTGTAGCTCTGCAGAACACCCACCTAGCATGTATGAGGCCCTAGCTCTAATGCCCAGCACAGCACACTAAAAAGAAAATTATCATTAAAATAAAGAATGTGAAAAATAGACATAGGAGATGTGTTATATTCATTTTTTTAGAAAATTTAAATTATAAAATAAATATATTTAAAAATATAACTCAAAAACACTTTCCTCGAAGTAGAAGAATTAGGAATTTAAAGACTGAAATCACAAAGCATATCCCAGGGAACCTGGTGCAAAATTGTCATGTTAACAAGTTAAAAAGATAAAGAGCAAAATATGTGGTTAACTAGGCAAAGAAAGCTACTTATAGAATATATATATATATATATATTCTATAAGTTTTATATATATATATATATATATATATATATATATATATATATAACCATAGCAGCACCCAATTCTAAAGTTTTTTACTCTCCAGGAAAATAAAATGTCACCCAAGCTTTATACCCACCCCTAATGGGTCTCCAAGCAAACTCAAAGGGACAGAAAACGTAAAACTTGAAGGAATTCCAAGAATATCAATCCCAGAAAAATCTACTGATTGAGCATCCACAGTTCAGAGTGCGTATGGCAGACTCACTGAAGAGGAGGGGCCCACCCTAGGGTGGACACCAACCAATATGCTTAGTAGTCTAAGTGGAATAAAAAGCCAAAGAAGAAGGAAGGTGCCCTGCCTCCTGCCCACCCTGCCATGGGCCGTTTCTCCTCTGCGATGCCCCTCTGCCGTGCTGCTGTACCTTGGAGCCAGACTACTATGGACTGAAACCTCTGCTCACTGGGAGCCAAAATAAACCTTTCCTCTTTAACCCATGAGTGTCAGGTATTTTGTCTCCATAACAAGGAAGTCATCAAGACGGTGATAAATGTAAATATGATTGTCAGGGTATAGCAGAATGCAAGTGCTAGACATGCACTCTGGACATAGAGAAATAAACATAAATATCAAACAAATACTGGAATGAAAAGAAGATAAGAAATTATGTGATGCTGACTTTCTCATCTTTACTCTCTGGGAATGAGAGTATTTTATCTAGATCCAGCAAGTCAAATTAAGTATACATAAGTACATTTAATTGATAAAAATAAATACAGAAAATGATATTATGATAAACTGAAATTAGGAGGTGGGGAAAGAAAGAATGCAGGGTAATAAATACATGGATAAATCCCACTATTTCCTAGAGCTGATAATTACTCGGCTTTGACAGGTAGTTAATTCAGTGAAAATAAATGAATATTAAGAATTTTGTACAGAATTACAGAAAAAATACAACTTTCTGAATAAAACTTTGTTCTTGTTAATTACTAGAAGAACATGCACAAAAATAAAGAATATCATACGGTTTTTTTGAAAGCTATAATTCTACCAAGCATAACATAAAATCAGATAATAGAACTCAGCACAAGCTGGCCATTACAGAAATGCTAATTAAAATAACACTGAGCTTCTTTCTTACTCCAGAAACTATGGCTGACATCAAGAAATCGGATAACAGCAAATGCTGGCAAGGCTGTAGTGAAAAAGAGAAACTTTCCATGTTGTTGGTGGAAATTTAAACTAGTATAACCACTACAGAAATCACTGTGGAGATTCCTCAAAAAGTTGTATTTGACTCAACTATTTCCCTTGGAGGTATCTTCCCAAAAGAGTTAGACACAATATATTACAGTGATGGATACATACTCATGTTTAAACCACCACAATAACTAAATCTTGGATGTGCTTATACATCCGTCAATAGATGCATGATTAACAAAAACGTGGTATATATACACAGTGAAATACTACTCTGCCATAAAGATAAACTTCAGTCATTTGTAGGAAAACAGATGCACTTTCCATAATGGTAAGCAAGATAAATCAGGCACATGAGCTTAAATGCCTCATGGTTTCTCTTGTATGAGAAATCCAAGTTATAAGTAAAAGAGAAAAATAAATAGTAAATAATAGGAATTGATCTTTCTTAAATGGGAAGGGGATGTGAGTTGGAGGGAAGGGGTGAAAGAAAGGGGAGGGAATGAAAAGGAAGGAAACGGGCTGGGGATATAGCTCAGTGGAATAACTGCCTGCCTAGCAAGCGCAGGGTCCTGAGTTCGATCCCCGGTACCGCAAAAAAAAAAAAAAAAAGAAAGTGTATTGCGTACCTGTCCCAGCCCCCCTCCAGAGGTGTCAACCGTCCTCACTGCAAACAGGCACTAAGAGAAGGAAATGTCAGTAGACTTAAACTTGTTTATTAAAAGAATATAAAAATTGCATAGCAAAAAAAACAAAGCTCAGATTTATTCTGTTGACCAGAAATGAGATAAAGTAGATTGGAACCCTTAAACGGGCAAATGTGAGTGATGGCACACTGGGAAAACAGAAGCAAGAGTACAGCATAGCCAGAAACTTAACGTTAGAGAAGACGCGATTCAGACAAAAATATTAATGTCCTGTAAGAGCATTTAGTAGGACCAAACAATACTGCAGTTAATGCAGAAGGTATAGTAGTTGCAATAATATAAACTTCACGTGATATAGGATCATTTTCCAAAGGCAAAAATTATAATTGAGTAAAGGAAAACAAAAGTAATAGGAGATAAAATATTCATTCAGCTTTTTCCTATATAGGGTCATGGAAAAAACCAAGACATAGTAGATTAAACAGCACAATGAACATAAATATAATTAATAGTACATAGACTCTGAATATTGAAAATAATAAGCTGTATAGTAATGTACATAGAATGTTGCAAACACATGACTGGAAAAATGTACCAATAAATCTGAATGAAAAGACTTTACATAAACAAATGAAATACTGGAATCTTTGTTTACAGTCAAGATGGTTTGTCCAACCAGAGAAGACAAGAAGGATTACATAATAAGTATCCTGAAATTCCTTACTCTGATAAAATGGGTTTGAAATCTCTTACTTTAAAACTGTTTTGCCTCCCAGAAATACAGATCTATTCCCAAGACATAAGGAGGCAGGGGAAACAAACAATTCAAAGCATTGGATTTTACTATTTTCTTTTAAGGCAGGGTCTTGCTGTGTAGTTCAGGCTGGCCTTGAGTTCATTATGGAGCCCAGGCAGGCCTCAAACTGGCAGTGATCCTTCTGCTTCAGCCTCCTGAGCGCTGAGATTACAGGTGTGCACCACCACACCGGGCTGTACCCTGAATTTTAAAACTATAAATTTTTAAAGCAAATGAAATGCAAAGAACTTCTCTCTAGAGACAAGCTTAGCTTTATAAACAAACTACAAATAGTGTATTTTTGTATTTTTCTAATTGTAAAGGGAACAGACATTTTATTTTAGAAAGTGAGTATAGAATTTAGAACAACCCAAACAGTTTAAAAGGCAATTTCAATAATGCAAAAGAAAGCAAAGCATATATCTCCTCGCTTCTTATGCATCTGTTTATCTATTTAATTACACTTTTCAAGTCCATATAATATCAAAAAATATAGAGTTATTTACTTATAATCCTTTTTCTGGTCAATTTCATGTCACAATTGTATTCTGATGTTCATCTATATCTTTGGTTTCAGTGTTTGTCATCCACAGTTACTTTGTGACTCATCCAATAAAATCTTCCAAAGCACACCATTTCCACTTTCTTTAAGTTATTTGAAATATATACTTTCAAATCAACACATAATCCTTTAGTGGAAATCTTTTTCCAAGCAACAAGTACCCATTCATATAACATTAATATATTTCTTTGTAAATTTGTTCTTAATGTGTTTATTAATCTAATCACTGTCCCTTAAAGAACATGGGTGACCAACTCCCAGCCTCTAAGTTTGAGGTCTGTCTTAGCACTGACTCGTTAAGTGTTTCAAGTTCATGGTTTACCACTAGCCTTGTATCAGACTGACTTAAATCGCTCTTTTATAGCTGAGTAGTATGAGCTCTCCTTTGACTCAGCTAAAGCACTTGTCCTCACCTTTTATTCTGGTGCACAGTGTCCCCCAAATCTCTCTCTTGTCTCCTCTTTCCATTGCATGACAGGCTCTTTACCGGCTTCTTTAGCTATCCAAAGTCTACATAGTCTTCAAAATTGAACACAAACTCTCTCTTCTAAAAACTTATGCTTTATTCACTCTCAGTATGTTTTTCTTAGTCTTCTGAATTCTTGCAATGACTTTTAAATTCTCTATTATTTTCTTAAGCAGTTATTGCTCATGTGTGACAAATTCAAATAGCTCCTTGCCATATTTTACTTATTAATAACTTATGTTCTCTTCTTGGTGACAAAGTATGTGAGGTTAGAAACCAAACCTCACAACGCTGCATCCCATCTAAAAGTTTACTTCACATAATAGGTGCTCAGCTTTATGCGGACCTTACAGACCTTCTTAAAATTTCCAAATCCCAATTTAGTCACTTGTATATGGGGAATGTTGGATCACATGGTGTTTCTTCCAAGCCTGGCTCAGTTTTAACTCTTTAATCCCAACTTAGTTGTTCAGCATTACGCATATTTCCCACTAGATGGTACTAACACCAAATAAACATTACTTGAGAAAAATTGATAATAATTTTAAAATTGCTCTCAGAAATGAATGTTCAGGACCAGTAAGTTGTTATGTATAATGTCCGCCACTTGAGAGATAAATCAGAGACATGGGCCTGCACCTGTGATGCTGTCAAACCTACCACGGAACCAAACCTGTCACTCACCTCTGAGAATTCCTTTTTATCCTTTTGTGGTGCTTCATGCTTTCGGTGTTTTGGTAAGAATACTGAACATGTTTATCTTTCCTTTTACCATATTTTAAAGTAAATAGCACAGTGTTTTGAGCAACAGGCACTATGCTGTACAGCAGATCTCTAGAACTTATTTGTCTTGCAAAACTGAAACTTTATACACATTGAGCAACTACTTCCCACTTCCTCCTCCACTCTACCCTTGCAAGTCACCATTCCATGAGTTTTACTCCTCTGGAAACCTCATGTAAACTGGTATCCCTGATGTATGAATACATCTAGGTATATTAAAAAGTTGCAAGTTGTTGCCTACCAAGTTTAATCCAATAATGCTACATGGTTTCTTTCTTTGTTGGAAAGTTATTTCCTGATAAACAAGGAATGTCCTCAAGACAAATCACTTGGAGTAATATTTGTGAAATTAACCCCAAATACCTTATTCAATGAATATTTATTGATTGTCTGCTTGGTATACAATATGATGTTTATTTGGGCCTACAGAAAGATGAGTTATTTATGGATACTCATAAGAAAAAGATGTAACATTTAAAAAAATCATAATACAGATAAAATATGATGACATCCAAAGAATGCAGATTTTTTAAAATTTTACTTTAAAGATAAAAGAATATAAACCCAAATAACACAAAAACAATAAGGAAATACAAAATTATAGAGAAAATAGTAGGGAATTGACAATGGGTGCTGTATTACATAATGTTATCTTTGCATTTGTTACTCAGTTATAAATCAGAATATTCTAAAAACAATAAAGGAAATACACCATTATAGAGAAGATACTAGGGAATTAACAATGGATGCTGTATTACATAATGTTATCTTTACATTTGTTGAATGCAGATATTTTTACCTACATAAGTTAGCTTCACTTATGGGAACTGGGTGCTTTATAACTAAATTTTGGGTTGCAGCTTAATTTGTTCTGTCACATAAGAAAGGCACAATGGAGGTCATTGAATCCCAAATGAAAGTCTTTCCATTTCATTGAAGTAGGTAACTAGACAAACCTGAAGAACTTCCCACAATGGGCCTCTTCATGAAAGCAATGCTTTTAAAAGGTGTGCCCTTCAAATAAATATATGAGAAAATGCTCTACATCTTTAGTCATTCGAGAAATGCAAATGAAAACAACATTGAGATTTCATCTCACCCCAGTAAGGTTGGCCAGCATCAAGAACTCATCCAATAACAAATGCTGGCGAGGCTGTGGAGAAATAGGAACTCTGCTGCACTGCTGGTGGGAATGCAGACTGGTGAAACCACTGCGGAGATCAGTTTGGAGATTCCTCAGCAAACTAGGTCTAGAGGTCCCATTCAACCCAGCTATTCTTCTTCTGGGTATTTTCCCAGAAGATCTGAAAATGTCATATCACTGTGATATATATGCACCCATGTTTATAGCAGCACAATCTGTAATAGCTAAATCATGGAAGCAACCCAAATGTCCATCCACAGAGGACTGGATTAAAAGACTGGCATTTTTACACAGTGGAATATTATTCAGCTATAAAGGACAAGCTGGAGGTTTTTATAGGTAAATGGTCACAGTTAGAGACCATACTCATAAGTGAGGTAAATCGGATGTGCATGTGCAAACAGTATATTGTACACTAGTGTGGGAACCTGGAGGTGTGAATATAAATTGGGAGGTACGAAGGGAGACTGCTCAAAAGTAGAGAGCAATCAGGATGAAGGGAAGGAGAAAAGGAAGAGGTATGTATATATGTGCAGGATGGCTGACATGGTTGCACTATTGTCTCATGCTGTTTTGATGTAAAGAACAATCGATGATTAATTGTTTGATCAATCTTGTATGTCTATTTGTATTGTCCTGAGCATACACTTTGAAGTTATCAATGTGCAATACAACAGCCATTGTTGATCCCCTGCCACCTTATCTGTAGTTCAGCTTTTGTACTGTTCTTGTGCCGCTGCGTGTCTGTTTGTTGGTGTTTTTGTTCTTTTACTTTTAAAATAAAAAAAAAATAAAAGGTGTGCCCTTTAGTAACAAGGCTGAGCGGTAGGGAAGAAGAAAGAGAGAGTGCAGTAGGTGGAAGGAGGAGCATGGTACTTGTATCCACAGGAGAGATGGTGACGGTGGACACACTGTAGAAATCTATATGGCCACGAAGGACACAAGGAAAGGTGGATCAAAGTACTGGCAAGGTCAATGAGGGCAGAGACAGTAACCTGGAGGGAGCTAGACTCCGTTTTGTTGTTGTGAAAGCCAAAGGAATCACCCAACAATTCACTTTGAACACCTTGAGTCTTAGGAACTGACACTCCGATTTCTCTCCTTCCGTAAATCCAAGTTGTTCTGCATTTTCTGCTGGTGGAGTGAGCTACGTATTTGTTGATAACTTAGAAAGCTGCTAGAGCTGGTTGTGGTGGTGCGCATCTCTCATCCCAGCACCCTGGAGCAGAAGGATCTCAAGTTTGAGGTAAGTCTGGGCAACTTAGTGACTTAGCAAGATCCTGTCTCAGAATAAAATACTTTTAAATTTGGCAACGTAGTTTAGTGCAAAAGCCCTGGGTTCATTCCCAAGCACCAAATAAAAACAACAAAAACCCTACTGGATCTACTGAGTCACGGGTTAGGGCTGTAGAAACAACTAAGGTAAATATCTCACACCCTCACAGCTGGGCCTTTGCTGGTGTTCTAACAGGTGCAGATCCAAATTCGTCTTTGGTTTGCTTCTTTTAGGAAACTTTTCAAGACGTGCAGAATAGATTTGAAGAAATGCCCACGCACCGTTCAGGGAAGGTTTTCTGTCCTTTTCTCCCTTCTCAGAAGCACAAATTCCCTTAATTCGGCTAAGCTTAGTTTGACAGTGCTGAGCAACACTCTAGGCCAAGGCACCAGGTGCACAACGGCAAGATTCCTGCTCCTTGAGCTCAGTGTTGAAATGGCAGAACAGCAGACAGTACCTTCGCTGGGAGGAGGGTTCCCTAGCTGTTCCATTGCTGGAGATCGGGCTAAGCAAACTGGAAGGAAGAAAAATACAACAGTCCACAATGAAGGGGTGTGTTTGGCTCAGGAAATGGCTTGAACAAAGACAGGGAGGCTAGGCTCAAGACAGGCATGTTGTGTTTTGGTAACTACAAGAAGTTTGAGAACATATAGTCCTAGTTTGGAGCATTAGGCAGTGAAGCCTCAGAGACAGAAGCCCAGGCAGGAGCACATCAAGGAGAGCCCTGCAGGTGGTGGACAGAAAGTGTCTTCAAAGGAAGCTGACATGGAAAGATTGGCATTTCAATCTGGCGTGTGTGTGTGTGTGTGTGTGTGTGTGTGTGTGTGTGCGCGCGCGTGCGCGTATTTTGTCTCCAAGTATAAGCGACACACTATTTACAAATAAGAAAATAAAAGGTGGAAAAATGAGGAGGTGAGAACGAGGGGGAACAGACACAAAAACCTTGCCTGCTTTTCACCCTTAGGCAAACACTTCTTAAGTTTTAGTATCTATGCGTCCAGATTTTTTTTTCTTATTAGAAAAGGTATTGACCACACGGTCTCAGCACACCATGGGAGTCTTGCAACATCTCAGTTGACAGGTGAATAAAAAACAACCATCTTGAATGTTAAATGTGCTTTCTGCAGACTTGTGAGAGCTGCTCTAGGCTGCTCTCCAAGCTGAGCCTGGCCGTTACCATGGCAACTTTTGTCACACACTGGAAGGCTGATGAAGCTGCTGTGATCCGGGAGCTTTGCCTCCTCCTTTGATAATTCACACAATGTTCAGCATCTAGAAAACTGCCGCCATCTTCCCGTGAATACCCTGTCAGGCAGCAGAAATGTAAAACAAAAACCTAAGCCAGTATAGCTTGCTTCCTTTAGTATACACCTACGTACAGGGGGCAAAACTGACCCATCCAAAAATGTCTTAACGAATCTGGCAGTGCACAAATGAAAAAGGTAACATTTTGTCCATATTTTGCCACTCTTTATTATTCTGCCTTGATGTGAGGTCCCTAACACAGGGAGGCACGTGTACATTGAAGATATAGCTGTCTCAGTTCACCAAACCCCGCTGAGCTACTTGACTTTCATTTGATCAATATTCGACCCACTTCCCTCACCTCTGTGCCTCTTAGCTTGTTCAGGCTTCCTATTTTCTCTTTTCCTAAATAGGTCTGCGTGCCACATGTGCATATATCCTTATGGAATCATACAGTTCATAACTTTTGTAATTGCTTATTCACAAAAAAATTTCTCTTCACTCAGTATTATGATCCTCTTTCTATGTCACTTTTTAGTTACACTTTCCATCATAAAAATGTGCTACATTTTACACCATCAATCTGTTTTCACCATGCTGCCTCAATTTTTGTTGTGTTGCCAATAGTTATTTTTTACATATATGGTATGTGGTATTTCCTTCATATGCATATCTCAATTGGAATCATTGTGCCAGAAGTTTGATTGCCCTATCAGCATGACTGGTCTTTTTCATGGATCATGCTACCCTAACTCTTGCTGTAAGAATTTATACTCTATATTTGCTCTGACTATAATGCATTTGCCCCAAATAAAAATTAAGTATTTTATTGAATGCTTACTACATGCCAAACACGAATCTATGTACTTTAATCTCATTAATTTATTTAGTTCTCAAAAGAATGCAATGGAATGGGCCTAGCGAATAAACTTGATTTACATACAAGGTGAAATGCTGTCTAGCCCCTCCTCTGTTCTCCTTGTCTGCTGCTCCTAAAGAATGCTACAGTGAGAAACAGCCACCAGACGCGCACTTACTGCCCCGCCCTTGCCCTACCCCACCATCCAGATCTAATCTCTGACTTCTCCTACTAAGAAGCTGGGTTATATCATCTGCGTCTGCTGGATTCAGGCTGCATGGCTTTGGGATGGATTCAGACAGTGATGGCACCAGTAGGACAAAAGAAGAGAAGACAGAGAGAGAGAGAGAGAGAGAGAGAGAGAGAATTTCTTTCTGACTCTCTCCACACTTTGTCTCTAATCTAGCTGAATTTTCCCCGGCCTACAGTTCCCACCGGATGGCCATGCTCCTGGGTCTGTCTCCCATCAGCTTTGGTGACAGGGTTCTCCTTTGCCTGTCCTGCCAGCTCTAGGGATAAAACTGGCTTTCCTTAAGTTGCTGCTCTCTGGAACTCTCCGATCCCTTTTTTGTTCCTGGTGCCCACGCATCCCCATAAGCTCTACTACCGTTAAAGTCTTTTCATTTGAACCATCCGAGATGTACTGTTTCCTGGAGAAGATCCGACTGGCACAACCAGTTTATCCTCTTTATTTTATTCATGATTTTTTTTGACCACCTGAAGTCATCGTGCACGTATTCTGCCCTCCTGACTCATTATTTAAAATGCATTAGTGGAAAGATCCTATTTTATTAAACTCTGCGTTCTCAGCATGCAGTAAACATTGATTTTATTTATTTATCTGTGAATTTATTTATCAAAGTGTAGGCATATTAAATTCCTCCCTAAGGTAAAAAGAACGGTCTGTGTTTCCATCAGAGAGGTTTTAAATCACAACATTTTTGTTAGCTCCTTCTATAACAAGGAGAGCAAGCTCTGACAGCACATTGAATTCCAGGACAGCAAACAGACCTCAGCACCCTCTCCCGTCGCTGCTGTACTGAAGGGAGTGGCAGCAGCCCCACGATCAGGAGCTATTTCCGCATTGAGTCCTGTGTTTTCACTGATGAAAGTTATTGTTTTTCTTTGAAAATTAGCCTTATTTCACAAGCAGTCTAGAAAAGTAAGTAGCAGGCTGGCAGTCAGCATTGCTAGAAAAACTGCATTTTAATTAAAAAAAAAAAAATTGTGCTCATCCTCACCGATTGACTGGAGGGGGAAATCTGACTTTATTTGGCTGAAGCCTGGAGCAGCACAAAGATTACAAAAGGAGATCCGAGGAGCTGTGAGGCCTCTGCTCCAAAGCAGCAGGGGGAGATCGGAGGACGAACAGGGAAGCTGGGATTTCGCCGAGAATTTTGATAAGAAGAATGAGTTTGGACAAAAAAATACGCAAAGGGAGACGACTCAGGGCAGGTGAGAAAAATCAACATAGACAGGACTGAGAGAGCCGTGAGGACACCTCTTCCTCAAGCAGGGATGTGGACACCTTTCATAACATGGCAGCAAAAAGCTAGTTAAAATACCGCCATGCTGTCTCGCAGTGCAGACCCTGCACCTAACTTCAAAATACACTGGGGGCTGGGGGTATAGCTCAGTGGCATAAGCGCTTGCCTGGCAAGTGCAAGGTCCTGAGTTCGATCCCCGGTACCGGAAAAAAAAAAAAAAAAAAAAAAAATACACTGGATAGGAAAATGTCAGACTATCAGAGTAACTGACTACTTCTCTAGAAGTTCAACTAGGAAGAAATAAACCTAGACTGTGTCTGAAGACAGCAAGAAGCACGCAGGTCTTTGTTATGGATTCTAGACTGTCTCCCCAAAGCCTTCCGTGCTCTGTGCCGTAGGGCAGGGGGTTGAGTGACGGGGCTTCCAGGGCTGACTTGCTGTTAGGAGGCGGGGCCTAGTGGGAAGAGATGGGTACCTGGAGGGTACATTCTCCTCCTCGCCCCTCCCTTCGCTCTCTGCTTCCTGGGAGCTACTCCATGAGCAGCTTCCCTCTGTCACACCCTTCTACGATGAGGACAGCCAATTACAGACTGAATCCTCCATAAACTCTGAGCCTAAATAAACTTCCTCTCCTTTAAAACTGTGGGTGTCAGGTTTTGTGTCCCGGAGACAAGAAAGGTGACTGAAAATAGCTGACAGTCTTTCTTGTCTAAAAGAAGTTTTTGGTGTTTGGTCAGCAATTCAAACTGTCAGAGTCCAGAGGGCTTCAACCTGGCAAGAAAGATAAAGCTGAACTCTAACACTAGCTAACCTCTGTTCAGGGAACCTTAGAAACCCCTGTATTCCTGACAGAAAGCTCTTACTTCTGCTGTAAAAAGTCATTTATTTACAGGCACAAAATGTAGGGGCCAGGTGCTAGTTATCAATTATTCCATAGAACCATGGTTTCCATTAAATCCAGGGGTATCCGTCTAAGTACGTGTCATTAGAAAAATAGGGGCATGAACACAAAAGACATTTATTTTAGGACATGTGGAAATTTCCAGATCTAATTATATTATTTTTTAACACTTTAAAAATTAGCATATTATCAATTTCTAAAACATCTCCAGGGTCCCAAAAGTGAAGCAAGAAGTGAGTTTCTGTACCACTGCAGTCCTATGTAGGTCAATAAGGAAATAACTTTATTTAAGTGGTCTGTCCTACTTCTTCAAGTAGCTCTGTCTCTATTAACCTGTAAACCATGTTTTTATCAGCTGTAATGCTGGTCCACAGTTCTTTAAGGAAAATGAGCTCTCAATCGCTAAATTAAATCTGAGCTTGGAAGAACAATATAATAACTATAAACAGTCTACTAGGTATGTGCGGTGATGTTTATAATTGTTATGTCTTTGTCACTGTGACACCAAAAGCTGTCTTTTGAAATTCTCATGAGAGATACTGGCTCCTGTGGATCATGAGACTTTAAAGTCAGAGAAATCCCTGTACCTCTGACATGGTTCTCAGCCCCTGATGTGAGCTGTTACGTGTCAACAGCTATGTAAACCCCTGCAAGGATTAGTGACTGCAGAGGGATGTGCCTGACATTGTCCCACCAAATAACATTTGCTCTTTTCTGATAGTCTTCTGGGTACTTGTTCCTAATGTGGCCTGGGGGGGATGGAGTCCTTTGTGTTTGAATATTGACTAAACCAGTAAAGAGGCCCCTGATGAGCATGACACCCCTAGAATGGGAAATTTTCCAATTGTCTAACTCAGCTATGAGTGTGGAAGACAATAAACAAGAGATCTTTCCAGAAAACAAAATAAGCATCTAATACCATTGATCAAGGAATCCAACCCTATCCCACTACAGGGATAATTTGTTATTATTGCCCACAGAGAAACAATATACACAGGAATAAACTGTCCCCTTCCATTCTTACCCCTTTCTCCACCTCCCCAAATGTTTAAAAGCTGTGTAAGAGTGGATAACATCATTTTTCTATGAAGATGGACGGTAAAAGCCAATTCTTTATAAAAAATAAAGAATATGTACTAATATTGTTCATCAGGTTACCCAGCTGGTAAGAAAACCTGCAGGAGGACTAAGAAAAATATCCCAGTAACATTTAGGGACAGGTATTTAAATGTCGAAAAGAATATGAAAGTAAGATTATGAAATTAGATTTCAGCCTGGGTAATTTCATATGGTCCAATAATTCATATGAACTTTGTTTGACTTCACTAACTAGGCTACACAATTGTAATATATCAGTTTCTGCCTGTCAACATTTAACCCCAGAGGGCTCTTTCAGTTCATTTTAATGAGTTATAAATTGTTGGTCAAATAGATAGCAAAATTCCCCCGGAACATCACATTAGGATCAGAAATGCTTCTTAGGAAATGATCTGGCATGATTATTTAAAAATCAAGTATTGTCATTTTATCTTTTTCCAACTTTGAGACAACTAAAAGGAAACAACCAACCAAAGTTTGAGCTCTATTTGTACATCTACTTTATTTTATAACTGGATCTTGATCTTGTGAACCATGAGACTTTAGGTCACCTCCATTTATTATCAGTTGATGAGGTTGGAAGCTGTGTGTGTGTGTGTGTGTGTGTGTGTGTGTGTTTATTTTATAAAGTTTATCCTAGAAAGTAAGTTACATGAGGGCTTTAGACAACCAGAGGAGGAATATAGTGGGCATTTCCTGTCTTACAAAACTCAACATCAACTGCTGCTTCCTGTCAGTAACAGAACCACCAATTTCATTCAGATTTTCGCTCTCCCACCGCATTCCCAGCTCCAGAGGTGTGCCCCGGTTGGCATCAACCCGCGGCATGTTCCATTCTCTTGGCCGTAGCGATCATTTCCGGGGCAGGCATGGACATGGGACTAATCTCTAGATATTAAGACTTGAGGAGAAATTTTTAAGGGTTTCATGGAAGGAAATGTCCTCCCTTTCCAAAGTTAGCGCTAAGAGAGGCGCTTTCCTCCTGCTGGAGGAGGTATGGAGTCCCAGAAGATGATCACAGCTGTCTGATGACCACGAAGACAGTCCAAAGAGGAGACAGCAAGAGAGATGAAGGTCGCTGAAGTCTTAATACAATTATTCACCTAAACCATGCCCATCCTTGTTCGATTATTCAAGGTAATAAGGTCCCATTACTGTTTAAGCCAGCTTGAGTCAAACTTCCCATGCATGTATCAAAAAATTATATACATATAACCTTTTGAGAAAGCAGAGCTGGCAATTGACCATGGATGTGGGGGAGGGACAGAGCCAGAGCCCTCAAGCAATCAGGCTACCTCAGTCTTGAAGAAAACATCCTGCCTGGACAATTAGAGTCATTAGTCACTAGGCAGCATTACCTCTCCTCCCGATACTCACTTTGCAAGTGTATAAAATAAAAGCTCCTACTGCTGAAGTCAGTCCTCTTGCCAAGCAAGTAAGACGAACTGCACTTGACCTCAGCTATTGTCTCTTGTCTTTACTTTCTAACTCCTCTTGCAGTTTTCTGCCAGGGACCACAGAGAGACCACCAAATTCTACGCAAAAGTTTCCTTGAATTTTCTATTGATTCTGCCATAGACCATTTTCCTAAATAAACTCTTTCTGCATCCATCTTTCCTTGCTATAGTTTTCTTTATCTTTTTTTTTTTTTTTTTTTTTTTTTGGTACTAGGAATTGAACTCAGGACCTTGCACTTACCAGGCAGGTGCTTGTGCCTCTGAGCTATATCCCAGGCCCAGCTTGCTGTAGCTTTCTCAGGTCCATACATGACCTTTTGTCACTGGATATAAGGTGAAATACGATTTAATTCAATAGAGGTTATCTCTTTTTGTATCTTCTCTTCATGAGAGGAAACCCCAGGCAGGTTTTACTTAGACCACCTTTCTCACCTACATTTCCTTTCTTTCATCCCAGTCTGGCATTTGGCAGTGTGAGCCTTGTGTTTCTGTCCTATGATCATTTCCTAGTTAGTACAATATCATCAAAAGCAACCAGAATATCAGTACAGAGTAGCAGGAATTTATTTAAGAAATCAATCAGTCAATTAGGTGAGTGGACAAAGCAGGAAGTAACAAACAACAACCCCATCTTCCAGTCTTGGTTTCTAGGTAGGATCAGTCAGCTCAAAACAAATAATGAAATGAGTACCATGTAGATCCTAGACACATAGCAGCTCTCCACTGAGTATGATTAAACTCTCACTGGCCCTTGGTGTCAGATGTCTGTTCAAGGAAGAGAATGACGATGTTGGGTATCAAAGCCTGATAATAACAAGCAAGATATTTCTCACAGCAGTCCTCCCCTTGACCAGTGCTTGGGGCTTCTATAGGACACCCTCGAGTACCCCGTGAGTAATGCGAAATCATTACCCCCAGGAGGAGGAAGTTGCTTCCTGGCTCTCTTCCTTTTAATTCTCTTAGAAATGTAAAGCTCTCCAAAACTAACGGATTCTCACATATTTGCTCCAGTATGACAAATAGAAGGTCCCGTTTCTTTTCAGAAAGCAAAACTGGAGTCACTCAAAGTGTTTTCCATCTTTTTGTTTATTGTGCTTTCTACGCCAAGATTCCTCAGCAACCCTCTTGCCCCAGTTTGTGAGACAACCAAAGATGGAATGTTAAGAAGTTAACTCCTATGTAGTTCCTTATCAACAGAGTTGTGAATTTTTGTCATTTTCTGTGTATGAGAGGCTCTCTTAGGAATGTTAGTCAGGTGTCACTTGAATTTAGAATTTCCAATTTCCATGTGTGAAAATGCTCTGAGATGTATACAGTACTTAGAGTATTAGCAGTTTTACTTAAATGAAGGTTTATTTTATAAAACAATTAAACTATCTTTCCTTTTTTCTTTCCTTATACCTTCTACCATATTCTCCACCATGGATGGAGGAACTAATTTTCATTTTAGTAGTTGCCTTATTTAAAAATTCAGGGAAAGTCTGTGGCTGTCAAAGAGGTCACCATTGCCTGTAGCTCTTGTCCTGGCACAGTGGAATCCATGTCTTGCCTGATGAATATAATATTGAGTCCACAAAATGTGGAGTCTGCTGGCCCTGAGAGATTTGGTAAGCTTCCGCTCTCACTCTTGGAATGTTGTGACCTCCTTGTGATGACGTCAAGACAGCCTGCTTGAGGACACAATGCCACGTGAAAGGAGGCCATCCCAGACAAGTTTCTAGTGACCTACTAGCTAACCACAAAAGCCTCTGCAAGCCCCGGCCAAAGCAGCAGAGCAATTACTTGGCTGACCTCCAGTCCTGGAACTAAACCGTTTTGGGGTGGCTTGTTCTCTAGCAGAAGACAATTGATGAGAATGCCTCACATAGCATGACAGGAGTGTTTCATCCAGGTGGCCCACATGGGCATGAATATTACATATTCTGTCATCCTTGCCATTGGCTGTAGAGTATTGGTTGTACCTCAGAATACATCTAGAATCAGACCATTTCCCCTCATTTCCACTAGTACTGTTCTGGCCCAATCCACCACTGTGTATTGATGAAATAGCCTCCCGTCTCCTGCTCTTGCCTTGTGAGAGTCTCTCCTTTACCGATAGCTGGCATGATCCTTTTAAAACAAGGAGATCCTGTTATTATTTTACTCCAAACCTTGTAGTGGTTTTCCACCCCATTCCGAGTAAAACCCAGGATTGTTGTATACTGGTGCCTAATGTTCAAGCCAGCCTGCCTTCCTCTCATCTCCTTCCCAGACACATCTGGAAAATCCAACATCTGCACTTGCTGTTTCTCCTTCCAGACTGTTCTTTCCCCAAGTAACTACATGTCTTACTCGGTCTATGCACTTACCCCAGGGTCATGTGCTTTTCCAAGTACTTGCTCCAATGTTACTCCCAGAGATCTTCTGTGAGCAGCTTATTTAAGATTTCAGAAATCCTACACTTCCTGTCATCCTGGCATCCCTCCCCCACGTAACACTTAGCGCCACCTGGACTGTTGCTTATGCTAGTTTCCTAGGCCCTCAAGAAAACACGTCAAAGTTTTATGGCTTTAAAAATCAATTATATGTTTAGAGTTCTGGAGGCTAAAAGTCTGAAGTCAAAGTATCAACAGGTACAGGTGCACCTTAGTGTTGCCTTGCTTTGAAATTTGTTGAGTTTGGATGGATTTTGATGAGAAAACTTTGTCCCACTTACTCATCATTTGTTCAGAACTCAACATGAAAGGTAGACCATGTTGGTGTCAATTGCTACCCTTTCCAGACAAAATAATTTGTTTGATGCTTGTCATTTTTTGCATGTGTCTTGCCTCCCAGAACCAATGAATGATGAATATGAAGGCACCACTCTATTTTCTTTGAATATTCGAGGGGAGAATTTTGACTTGTGCCCGCCAGCTTCTGGTGGCTCCAGGGATTCCTGGGCACATGCATGCACAACTCCAACCTCTGCTTCCCTCTCCCCACGGCCTTCTCTGTGACCTTTTCTTCTTCTCTTTCATATGAGATCCTTCTCAGTTGACTTAGAGCCTACTCAGGCAACCCAGGATGGTCTCATTGTGTGGTCCTTAATGTTAGGATCACAAGTTCCAGGTTGAGGATATGAGCATATCTTTTTGTTTTTTTGTTTTTTGTTTTTTGTTTTTTTTTTGACAGTACTGGGAATTGAACTCAGGACCCTGCGCTTGTTAGGCAGGCGCTTATCCCACTGAGCTATATCCCCAGCCTGAACATATCTTTTTGAAAGCCACCATTCAACCCACTCTAATATGTATGCAGTATGTAGTATGTATGTACATAGTATGTATATATGTATATCTGATGTTTGTAGAAATGTACTATCTATTTTGGCTCAATAGACTAGCAAGTTTTTTGTTTTCTTTTTATCATATCTTCACAGGAACACAGTAGATACAAAACAAATATTAGTTGAATAAATGAATGCAGTGAGGTAAAATGTATACTGCATGTGAAATTAATATATTCACATCTTTTTGGTGAAACTCCTTATACATTTGGTTAGTGACAACCGCATCTTCAGGACTTGGTCTCTGAGCAGACTACTAAAACTCAACTTCAGACTTTTTCATGGCAACCTCTACAAACTCACCAACGCCAGACTAAAACCTTGAGTTTACTTCATTTGTCCCACATACCTGTGTCCCAGCTTGTTTCCATGTGAATTTAACCAGTGCACTGCTGTAAATGCTCTTCTCTCTGTTAGGAGGATTTCTACATTAGTCTGAGCCATACCCTGTACTTTCCCTAGCCTGTGCACTTACAGAAGTCCTTTCGCAAGGAGGTCAATGGCGCATTACTGCTTGCCATTTGCTCTTTGAAGCATGGTTTAATAGATTTGCTGGAAAGTCCTACTTCCCCACTCTCCTCTCTGTGGGTACTTGTGGAAGTAACAGAGAATGAAATAGCCCCTTGCATCTGTAGCCTCACATACTGTACAAGCAGCTCAGTCTGTTAAGGGTGGCTTTGGATAGGCGAGAGAGCACAGCCTTCCTGATTACCTTCCTCCAGGTGAGCCCTCCCAAGTGGCAGCTTGTGCAGTCCTTACTCCGCTCTAAAGAGATAACAGTCAAGGTCTTTTTGGTCATGTTGGTTGATTCGCATGACTACTATATGAATCTCAGAGAGAAGCATTATTATACCTCTTTTATATATGAGCAGTCAGTGTTTCAGAGAGTGCAGGTAGTTTTTCCAAGGTCACAATGGCAAAAACATATCTGGACCAAAACTCAAGGTGTTGCCAGAGTACTTCATCTTTCATTTCTTGATCTCTACTGATTATGCCTTCGCCTGTTTTTAATGCACACATTGAATATTCCTGTATGACTCGGCCACCACTGTTTGATTCTTCTGAAGTCATTCTTCACAGTATAAATCCTTTTAGCATTAAGAGGAAATATATTAATGATCATTTTTGATTGCATTAATGGGCCAAAAAAATCCCATGAGCAAACATTAATTATAAGCGTTGTTTCTTTTTGTATGTTTTCCACGGTGAGGTGTGCTTCCATTCCATCTTGGTTTTCTTTATTTACTGGAACCCACAATTCACATTTGTCCATTTTTGTATTATTAACTAGGCTTTAGGCATAGTGATTTATTATTCCAAATACTTTCCTTCACAATTAGCTTTCACAGTTGGCCACTGAAGAAGCATACATCTCCCCAGGGACACCTCCCCTACTCTATGCTGGAGAAAGGACCAGGGCACAGAGCCAGGAGACAGTTTTGACCTGTGCCCTGCGTTGCCTGTTCTCACAACCATGTTATTCACCTCTCTAGTTATCTGTTCAGGCAGTTCATGAAAGAGAACAAATACTTCCACCTAATGGTTCTTCAAAAGAACGAGAAAGCATTCTTCACAGTGTTGCTTGTACTTAGGTGAAAGATTTCCAAATGCAATATGTGCTCCCATTTTGATATAAAATTTAAATTCTTATTGATAGAAGAATATTATACTGAATGAATTTAGAGTTCCCTTTGCTGTTGGAAAGACTGTAGATCAAAGGTGAGCCACATAGAAATGTTTGATCAAAAAGGTTTTGTGTGCATGTGTAAGGTGTCAGATAAATAAAGACAGTTTAGAGTCACTATTGAACGGTAAGAAAATCCATGTCTAACTGTAAAACAGGGCTGATTATTTGTATGTGAAAATTGTGCATGAAGAGTGAAGGTTGGAGGAAGTAAAAGAAAAATGAAAAGGAATGAGAAAGCACTGGGCCCAGTGATGAGGGCAAGTCTATTCAGGAATTAATGTATCTGATATTTGTTTACCACCTTCCTTGTGCTCATTCACTGAAACATACAAACAAACACTGTGACATTAAACATTGTGGAGGCGAATATAAAATGCAATAAAAGGCAACTGTAGAAATTATATCAGAAGGAAAAATATTACTGTACAAGTTATATCCACTCCCAGATGAAAGAAAAAACACTCTGAAGCAGAAGGGATTAACATAGGTAAGGAGGTGCTGGCACAAGTCTTCCAAGGACTTGAGGAGCAGCTTCCTACTCTGCTACCATGTCAGACACCCAGCACATCAGGCTGTGGAGGAGCTTCTACCTCTCTCACAGTTAGGAAGAGAGGAAATCAAGACGCCTCTGTCAAATCCGTGGTCCTTAAGGATGTTGATGGTTGCCAGATCCCAACATAGCTGACTAATACACTGCTGCCTTTAATGTCAGTTAGTAATTTACTCATAATCTCAAAAGCTCCATTTCAGGGGACAGCTAAAAAGAATGCTTTTTTCTAGCTCTCTCTCTCTACCACATGCATGCTCTTACAGCGTAGATGACAGAACGCAGATGCAAGCCACCAGGAGACGAAGACTGGTGTGGGCGCGGGGGGGGGTGCCATTTAAGCGCAGGCAGAGGCGGAAAGAAGGAGGAAAGACGTGGGCGGCTGAGCAGGCACTCAAGCACCCCTCTCTTTCTCGTTGCTCCTAATAGATTAGTCAGACCCAGTTGCCTGGCAACAGGACAATTTCTTCAGGGCTTCTTTCACCTCCCGATTCCTGAGGCAATAAATGAAAGGGTTGAGCGCTGGGGTGACAATAGCATAGAAGATGGAAATAATTTTGTTCATATTAAAGGCGTGGATTGCTCGGGGCCGGGCATACATGAAAATCGTGGCTGAGTAGAAAATGGTGACCACCACTAGGTGGGACGCACAAGTGGAGAAGGCTTTCTGCTTTCCCGCGCGCATGCGCAGCACAGTGGCCAGGATGCATCCGTAGGACAGGACAGTGACTGACAGTGGGAAGAGGAAGATGACCAGGGCCAGGACAAAGTCCACCAGCTCAGCTGTGGACATGTCTGTGCAGGAGAGATTGAGTACCGGAGAGATGTCACAGAAGAAGTGATTGATGACATTGGGGCCGCAGAAGGTGAGACGGGAGATGAAGTAGATCTTTGCCAAAGAGATGCCAAAGCCGATGCCCCAGGAGCCAGAAGCCAGGCGGAAACAGAGCCTGTGGCTCATGATGGTGGGGTAGTGGAGCGGACGGCAGATGGCCACGTAGCGGTCATAGGCCATGGCGGCCAGGAGCACACACTCTGTGCACATGAGCGCAATGAAGAAGTAAAGTTGTGCCATGCAGCGCGTGAAGGAGATGCTGTTGCTCATAGACCAAAAACTGAACAGCAGCTTGGGCACAGTCACGGAGATGTACCAAGTCTCCAGAAAGGACAGGTTGGCCAGAAAGAAGTACATGGGCTTGTGCAGTGGCCGGTTCTGCTGCACCAGAAGGATGATGGTCACGTTTTCAGTCACTGTCAGGATGTAGGACACCAGGAACGTGAGGAACACCGCAGTGCGCATGCTCAAGCTCCCGGGGAAACCCACCAGGATAAACTTGGTGACCTGAGTCTGGTTTTCTACCTCCATACTGAAGGTGCAGGGCTTAGCTGTCCTGCAGGAAAGAATCCCTCGATCAGAATCTGCGGTCCAGTTAGAGCCTCTCATTCTGTGGGCCCAAAGAGAATGGAGCATTCTCTGATTATTGGTAATGGCAATATTAATTGATACCATGTTAGAGGTTAGCTTATGACCTGGATACATTATGCACAATGCATAACTTAATTGGCAAATATCCTGTTTACATATATTTACTAGGTCCATTTTAATGATGAAAAACTGAGTGTTGGCAAGATTGAAATGACCTACCAAATTCCTACTGAGAGCAGGACAGGTTCCATTCACGTGTAAGGGTAAAGCCACATTTTCTGTAATATCCTAGCTGCCAGTTTGAAAGGATAAGCCAGAGCCCCATCCCTGCATCTGCTCAGAACCCTGGAAGTTCTTCCTTACAAGCATTCATGTCTCATACACTATTGTTTCTTCTCTATCATCACCACAGACAGAGAGTGGTTGTCACTGCCAGTAACATGACAGGGTGATGGTATGGGCAGTTGGAATCTTCAGTATTAAACCTTGGGACCTCATTCCAGGCGCAGGTCCGCCAATGACTTACTGTGTGACTTTGCAATCTTAGCCTCTTTGACACTCAGCTCCCTCTTTTGTAGATATGTGTCAATAGGTATTTAACTGATGCTGCCATAGATCAAACTCCAAATGATACCATGCAAGTGGTACATTATGCAAATTACAAAAAGCATGAAAGGAGCTCTCGCCTCACCTTGGAGCAGGAAGGAAGGTGAAGGTAGGCTATCAGGAGGGAGAGCAATGTTCTGAGGTGGCAGAGTGCAAAGCAAAACTACTGGGCCTTTGCTTTTTGGGAGCTTTAAATTCATAGGGTGAATGGGGGTGTCTTTTTTTTTTTTAAGGAAAGGTAGACTTGCATAAATAAATTGGAGCTATTTTCTATAAATATTATAAAAGAACAGAATAATCCTTGTGTAATCTGAAATTTCCCTCTGGCCTTAGAAGATGGGCCACTTAGGCAGAAAGGAATGTTAGGTGGAACCCTTTGAAAAATTTGGGGGGGCACATTATGAAATGCGACCACCATTGCTGCCCTGGGAAGGGGGGATTTGAGAAGATTCAGGACAGGCTCGGTCATAACGAGAGACTTGCGCAGTGCTCTGAATACAGCAGGATATAACATGACTACACTGTGGGAAGGTAATTGTCATTTTAAAGTGGACCCACTGAACCCTGACTGAGAGTGGTGAGTCCAGCTGCAGGCTGTGTGGAGAAGGCGACAGGGACCTTGAGCACAGGTTTCAGAGACGTGGTGGATGTAGGAGTCTTCAGAAGTAATTGATGGATTCAAAATGGAAGGGGAGGAGACAAAGAGATATGGGAGAAATACAGAAGAAATCAGGCATATGGTTTATTAAATAGAAGTGATATGGTGTGGTCAAATCAGAGATTAACGGACATACTGGAAGGTGACCTGAGATACTTAGGCATCTACTAAGATAGGATAACCTGAGTTTTACAGGCACTTTCTTCATAGATCAAATGATAACAATTGAGAATTTGGTAGAGTGAAGTTTTCATTAGTAATAACTCCAATGTCTTGATTAGTATTAACTCCAGTGATATCCTGTAATAAAATTTATGGAGTGCTTTTTAGTTGCCGGGAAGTTTGCTAAGTCATTTTCAAATGCTGCCCTATTTAGCTGAGGGAATAAAGTTATCGAGATGTGGTAATTTTAACTGCGCAGAGGACACTGTGCTTCAGACACATGAAGGACCAGTTCTAGTGATAAAGTCCAGGTTGTCCTGGACTCCAGACCTCTCTTAGCAACAAAGGCATGCACTTAATCCCCAGAATGACTCACACACAGATAAAAGGATCTCATCTGGTGACCACTACCATGTCTTTACATTTAAAATTTCTATTTTAGGAAATGTTCTCTAGCCCCACTAAAATTTCATTACAGGAGCAGCACATTAGAGATGAGCCCAAACTTTAAAAAAAGAAAATAATATGACATAAGAGTATAGCCAGTCAGAGGCGCAAAACAGATATGAACATATTGAAATGTTTGATAAACGCCTCACAGATGAAGTAGCCTTAGACAAGCTTTGAATAGGAGTAAGTGAGAAGATGCAGAATTTTAGGCAGATGAGTCAACATGAGAAAAGACACCGAATTCTGAAACAGCCCAGCACGTTCAGGAAACCAACTCAGTGACCTAACGGCTCTGTGAGTGCCAAGGTGTGTGTCATGAACAGGATAAGGATGGATGGGGTTGGGGAGGCTGGTCTGCATCAGATATGGGAACCTTTGTATGACAGCAAGGGGATTGAAGAGTCATTCTGTAGTATAGACAATTAGTAATTGCCAGATGTCAGGATGATGACAGTATCGTGTTGTACCTTAGATTTGATAGGAGAGGCTAAGTTTGGATGATACCATGTCATCAAATCAGAGATGGACAGACATACTGGAAGATGACCTGGGCTATCCAGGCATACCTGTTCACACGAGGAAATCGTATTCCTAGAGGCATCTCACAAAGGGCCAATGGGGAGTCCTTAATTTGCACCAGCTAAGTGAAAGCTAATGAGCACTAATTATTGTATATACGTGCCTATGTTATGACACTGTATTTATTGATTCAGTATAAAATCCATAGACCTTTTTTACTCATACATTTTTATTCCACTACCACATACTCAATGGCGTGACCCGTTCTAGAAGATCTGGGACCTAGAATCAAAAAAGCTTAGCTTCTCTCCCTCTTGTGCCAGCTGCTGTGCACTTTTCTTGCCGCTAAACTTGTCTAGGTTCTGACCAAAGGTAGGCTCCCAAGAACGCAACTGTGATGGAAACAAACTCTGTCTCTGCCAAGACAATTGCATTTTTTGTAGCTATCGTGACCTCAAGTTGCCAGGAAGATGCTGCAACCTGCTGCTCAGGAACATCTGGGAGCACAGCAGCAATACAGAGGTTGGGGTCAGAATGTAGGGAGGCTTAATTCTGATCCAACATGAAGGGATGGCTTTTGAAGGGACTGGAAGGGATCTGTTCCCTCAGTGTACTGCCTAACTGGCTGCTTCTGGATTTTAGAAGATGGGTGTATCATCCTAGCTGATCTTGAGGAATTGAGAGTGGAAAAGAGAGACATGACACATTCAGGGTTCGAGACTGCTGTGCCATAGGACCCTGAAACAGCTGCATGCATAGGCAAGATGGTCCGAGTCCGGGCACTTACCTTGGCTCAACAGCCTGCAATGAGGTGCACTGTGGGAACAAGTTCTTCACTGGTTCTAAAATAGGAAGAAGTAGGAAAAACAGATTCAGATATTGAGTCAATAAAAGATACCCACTCCCTAATCCTAAAAGGAGTGACTGGACCCAGATTACCCCACTGCTTTCAAGCTGATAAGCAGGATTGGAGGAGAGGACTGCCCTGGGCACTAAGACCAAATCTGTGCCCGAAGGGGCACCAGGCTGGCTCTTCCAGCATGCTGGGCCCAGAGCCCCCATTGCCTTCCCAGGGAACATGTCAGGGTCTCAGGGATGCCAAGCTGGGAAGACTGTTGCATTCTGAGGGCTTTATAGCATATTAAGACTTTCTCTGCATATCTGCCAAGGCCCAAGAGGAAAGAGTTTTGACGATAGCAGTCTGAATCTCTATGGGACCTAAGAGATACTTTGTTTACCTGTTATGGCTATCTTATATGTCTTACATAATAGTTCCACAGGGGGAAAAATCACTTTTGGCCACATACTTTGAAAAGAACTTCATTTTAATTTATTCTTTGTCAAAAGGTGAAGAAAGGGGGAAGAAGTAGTACTGCTTTTAAATTCCTACTAATTTCAATAGTATACAACCTCTGGCTTACTTGAAACATGATGCTAACCATGTTTCAAGGGAGATGATGACGCCTGAAGAAGACTGGTATTGCTTCATTCTATTTTTTTAATCTTTATTTTTTAAACCACAACTTCTTTATTTTAAAGATAAAAGAGTGACAACATATTAACAAACACACAGACATAAACAAAACAACATAAAAACAATAAAAGCAATACAGCGTTTCAGACAAGGTGATAGGAAGTTAACAATGGTTGTTGTATCACACATTGTTATTTTCAAAATGGTTACTCAGATAAACCAATATAGGCACATAAGATTGATTAAACAATTAAATATTAACTGTCCCTTTCAATAAAGCAATAGAAATCAGCAACACAATTATCTCAGCTATCTTGTATATACATATATTTTATATTTTTATGCATATTTTCTTTCTGTCTATATCTATTGATAGTTTCAGGCTGATGTCTTCTACAGACCCTTATCCAAGTTATGTGGGAAGCACTAAGAAAACCCAGGAGTTCCTTGCATTGTCCCTCAGCTGCTAAGGTCCCCTAGCTGTCTTCTTTCTTTCTTCAGAATCCTCTAGTACTTAGAGTTGTGTTATGCCCAGCTTTTTAAACTGTAAGTAGCAGTTCATTTTAAAATTACTACTCAGTATTCGATTGTATGAAAGCAACATAGTTGGTTATCTATTCACCAGTGGATGGACGTTTGATTCTATTTGGGGCATACCTTCAACACATAGGCCATTTATGAATTTACTTTAGCTTGCTGTGCTATTGGGAAGAACCTGAAGGTCTTCCAGAGGTGAAATCTGAGGGTCCTTTTGAGCTCCATCCTAACAAACACCCATCCGTGGACATATGCATGGTTTCTGCAACCTTCTTATATATGAGTGAATGTTTAGAAGCCCTTTTCCCCATGTATCTTTTCCTTCTTTTCCAACCTTTTCAATCTATGTCTGTTTATCCCATCTCTTAACCTCCAGGCTAAGGTTGCTTCATTTGACCTTAGCATGCATTCAGGAAAGTCTGCCAAGAAAGCTATCTGGGACAACTAACAGTCAAATAAACCAAAGGAAAGCTTCTACATCAACCATGCAGTGGAAAATTAAAAATGGCAACCAGTTTTCTCTGAGATAAGGTTTGCGTTCTTCTTTATTTTTTTTTAACAATGTATATCAGCCATGAGAACTGTCATCTTTTTTCTTTTTTGCATTTCTTTTTCTATTTTATTTATTTATTTTTGCAGTACTGGGGATCAAACTCAGGACCTTGCACTTGCCAAGCAGGCGATTTTGTCATTGAGCTATATCCTGAGCCCATCTTTTTCTATTCTAAAGAGTGTTTAAAAAACAATAAAAATGATACAGAATTTCACAACAAGATATGAAATTAACAATGATTGTTATATTTCATATTGTTATATTCAAAGTAGTTATTCAGATGACCAGATATAGGCATGCAAAATTGCTCAAACAATTAAGCACTAATTCTTCCTTTAGATAAAGCAATAGAAATTAGTAGTACAATTATCTCAGCTATCTCATGTGTGTATATATGTATATATTTCCCCTTCTTCTTTCTTTCTTTCTGTCCTCCTTTCCCCCATCCCAGTTATTCTTTTCTTTTGAGCAGTTTCTTTCCATTTCACAATACCTATTGTAATTTTCAGATTTCATTTACTCTTTCAGTTTCTCCCACTAGTGTGGAGATTCCTTAAAAAACTAGGATTAGAGGTCTTATTGAACCCAACTATTCCCATTCTGGGTATTTTTCCAGAAGAAATGAAAACATCATATTGCAGTGATATATGTGCACCTGTGTTTATAGCAGCACAATCTGTCATAGCTAAATCTTGGAAGCAACCTAAATGCCTATCAACTGAGGAATGGATAAAAAAGATGTGGTATTTTTATACAGTGGAGTATTACCCAGCTATAAAGAAAGATAAACTTGAGGATTTTATAGGTAAATGGATGCAACCAGAGATCATACTCATAAGTGAAATAAATCAGACCCACATGTATAAACATTGTATTGTCTCCCTAGTGTAAGAAACTGGGCTGTCATCTTAATGGTGCCACCACTCTGGGATGAGAAGCCTGACAGATGGGCATTTTAAGTATCTCAGAAGCTCCTACCATGATGCAGTAGTTTTTATCTTCATTAATCTTTCTTCTTTGCATTTTGGTATCTAATTAGTTATTATTGTGGGGGAAGTCTTGGAACTTCCTATTCTACTAATATCAATGATGGTTACACTGTTATGCTCACACACACATACACGCACACACAGTTTGTGTATCTTATTGGCACTTGCAACATTGGCAGACTCTCTCTGTCTCTCTCTTGTCTTCCCTGTACCTTTCCCAGCCTCGAGTCACCACCATTCTAATCTCAGCTCCAATGAGATCAACTTTTTTATTTTGCACATATGAATGAGATTATAGTCCTTTCTAAGCCTGATCTATTTCCCTGAATATAATGATCTCCAGTTCATAAATGATGAAACTTTGTGCTTTTGCATGATCAGATAGTATTGCACTGTATACATGTGCCACAGTGTATTTATGCATTCATCCATTGGTGAGGTTGCAAGGTCATATAGTAGTTCTATTTTTAACTTTTGAGAAACTTCTCTGTTGTTCTCCATAATGGCTGTGTTACTTCTCACCAGCACTGTGCGAGCATTCCTTTGATTCTACTTCCTCACGAGAACTTGTTATCCTTGGACTTTTTGGGAAGTTATTTTTACTGGTGATACCACATTGTGGTTTTGATCTGTGTTTCCCTGGTAATGAGTTGAGATTTTTTTCATATGCCTGTTAGCCATTTAGATGACTTCACTTGAGAAAGGTCTATGGAGGATTATTGTACAATTTTTAAAACTCATTGAGTTTTTGGAGTTCTTCAGGTACTCTGAATCTCAATTTCTTATCAGATGTGTATGGAATACAGATTTCTAGGTGAGAGTTTTATAATCATCTGCTCAGTATTTTAGAGATATCTTTTCTTTTTCCAACTTGAGCCTGGCAGAGTGGCTCCCACAAAGAAGGGTGGTGAGAAGAACTTCTGTGCCACCAACAAGGTGGTGACCCAAGAACGCACCATCAATATTCACAAGTGCATCCGTGGAGTGGGCTTCAAGAAGCGCCCTCGGGCACTTAAGGAGATCAGAAATTTGCCACGAAGGAGATGGGGACTCCAGATGTGTGCATTGACACCAAGCTCAACGAAACTTTCTGGGCCAAAGGAATAAGGATCACCCCATACTGTACCCCTACACTGTAGTCTAGAAATCATAATGAGGATGAAGATCCACCAAACAAGCTCCACATTTGGTAACCTGCATCCCTTTGACCATGCTCAAAAATCTCCAGGCCGTTAAGGTGGATGAGAAAGAACTTTCCTTTTACTTTTTTTTTGGTACTGGGAATTGAACTCAGGACCTGCATTTGCCAGGCAGGGGCTTGTGCCACTGAGCTACATCCCTGGCTCCCCTAACTTCCAAATAAAGTTACAAAACTGGCAAAATAAATAAATAAATAAAAAGATATCTTCCATTTGTCTTATAATTTTCCTCATTTCTAATAATAACTTGCATTCTTGTGTACATTCGTCTATTTTCTCTGCATAGTTTTACCATTTTCTTTTGCTATTTGAGTTTTAAGAATTTCCATGTGATGCTTTTAATCCTGTCCTGTTTGTGGTTCTCCAATCTGGGATCTGTGGTTTCTTTTATCGATTTTGCGACCTGTGTTAGTCACAACCTCATAAAACAGATATCTACTTTCTTCTGTCCCTTTTCTGAGATTCATATCAGACCTCTGTCCGGTTGTTGTATAGTGTCGTGCAGTTCTCGTGTCCCTTGTCGTCTTTCGCTGCTTCTCCCTTTTGTACTTTGCATTCGGGATTACTTTTATTTCCCCCTCTTCCGGTTCAGCGATTCTTCTCTGTCTCATGGTTAGTCTTAAGCTCACCGGAGGAATCATCTACTTTTTCACGTTGTGTCTTTTATTTATAGTTATGTTTTATTGTTTTATGCTTTTTATTGCTGCTATGGAAGTCCTCATGTTTGCCACTAGAAATATCCAAACTGAGGACTTAGGATTTTTTAACTTTATAGTGGTGCAGAAATAATACGTACTCAGCAGCCACTGTACTTCCAATTTTGAAAGTAGGTCTTCTTTTCCCACGTTAGTGATGTATGGTGCCAAGCTCTCTCGGACCCCCAGTCAGCCATGTGATCATGAAAGTACCCAACAACTGCTCTACCATGTCCTGTGTTGTTGGATTAGGTGGCTAAAGGCTTTCTGGACTTAGAAAACATTGTCAGTTTACTATGATTTACTTGGAGGTGGCCCTTTTAAACTGAGGAGCCTCTGTGTGTTTCTTAGTAGAACAATCATGCTAAATGTCTTGCATAATAGATCCAGTCTTAGATCATTTCTGGTTCTGATTATCTTAAATGCTCTAACACTTTTTAAAATTAAAGGCTGATGTTTAGAAACATAATTTGTACTCATTGCTAGAAATTTTAGTAAAGACCCACCAAGACTGGGCTAAGTGGTATTTATTTAGAAAATGAATGTGTCTTATTACAGCAGATTTTGTAGGGGGTTGAGATGATTTCGGCATTGTTGCTGTAGTTAGCTTCGGTGCACCACAGATGGCAAATTCCTTTAGGAGTGAGCTACTTACTGGCTGCGTTGCTGAGCGGTGATGATGGGGGGGGGGGTCATCAGTGTTTGTGCTCTGCCCCGCTTTGCTTAGCACTGTAATTTCTCTCCATACTTCACTCTTCCCCAGAAAGAGGTAACCGTTGGTTTCTATTTGGTGTGCAGCTTGTGGTATTGAAGGGATAATTTTGACTTTCCTGAGCCAACTTCGGTGTTAGGCTCTGCTAACCCAAGGCGCGGGAGCCAATGTCGCAGCCTTGCACAGCGCACCACAGCAGCCACTCTCCACTTTGTACCTGCAGTGGCTCGTGTGTGCGTGTTTCTTTCCCTTTCCTACTGGTTCTATTTTTTTTTTTTTTCCGGTACTGGGGATCGAGCTCAGGACCCTGCGCTTGCTAGGCAAGCGCTTATTCCACTGAGCTATATCCCCAGCCCACTGGTTCTATTTTAATCTCAGGATCCTGACTGGAAAATTTTCTATCCTTCCTCTAGTGCAGATTGCTTCTCTTTTTTCTGTTTCCTTAATAGAAATTACCTTTCTCTGACCAAGTGACAGGAGGGTTTTCTAACCCTCCTGAAAGGGAAACTCATGTTGATTTTGTTGATGAGGATTAGGGTGAGAACAGGGATATTGTTCTTATTCCTCCTTTGAGGGAGAAACATTTTTGCTTCTACCTTTCTGGATTTGTCTTTTAAAATTTTTTTCCTCCAGTGCATGCATATATATATTTTTTTCTTTCTTTCATTTGCAACAATGTCACCTGATATATGTCTGTATGATTCCACTGTATTATTTCTTTCTGACATTTGTAAGATTTTATTCATTTGTGGACTGATGATTTTATTTAGGTTTGAAAAATGTTTTGAGAATTATTTCTCACACATTCTTGTACTTATTTTCTTGCTTCTTTCATTTTGAGTTTTTAACAGACACTGAGGTACATGTTAAACCTTTTTCGTGTCCCAAACATTAAACCATTTTTACCCTATCTTACATATCACAAATGCTCTCTTTTCTTTTTTTCTTTTCTTTTTTTTTCCACTATCAGTTTAGTTTTCATGGACTTGTGTTTGACTTCACAAGTTTTCTTTGATTTGCTATATAAGCCAACTAATTTTTTAATTTTTCTTTTAAATTTATTTTCTTTTAATTTGAGGAAATATTTTATTTTCAATGCTGTTCTACAATATGGATTCTCTTTTTTAAAAAACTTATCAACTTATTAATAAGTTATTTTAAAGACATGTCTGATAGTGTAAATACCTCATAGTTCTCTGGGATTATTTTTTCCGTGAATGATGCTTATCTTTTATCAAACTTTTGCTTTTGTCTCATACAACAGGTAATTTTTTTTACTGAATGTTTGGCACTATCTATGGAAAATGGTAGGGTTAACTTAAGGCTCTGCCTAATGTGATTGTAACAACAGGATATTGGTAGGCAATATCTTAGATTTGAGATATTTTAATGATCTGGCTAGAATATGAGGAAATTTATTTTCACTAGTTGCCTTTATACTTAAAAAACAGAACCTTAGAAATCCCAACTAATAGTATCATTACTGATGAGGTCCTGTTCCTTGTGGGCTCGGATATGTAACTCTCTGTCTCAGGACTGTGGTGTACCGTAAGTTCCCCCTGTTCTTAGTTCCCTGACCACTGTAGGACTGGACGCTGCCTTGAGCACGAATGCAGCTGAGGGCTAGGTTCATTTTTTGATTGTTTCTTTTCTTGTCAACCTTATCAACAACTTTTCCCCCTAACAATGTCTCCAATTTTTCCAGGAGGTTATTTTTTTCATAATTCTATATAGATTTTCAATAATTCTACAAAGATTTTCAAATTATCTTCAGTAGGACTGGTCATCTGATAGGAAATCCTCTACAAAGAAAATCCTCTATGAGAGTAAGATGCAAAAGTCCTAATGTCAATATATATTTTGAATGCAGAACCAAGAAGAACTGAGTGTATACTGTGAGAAAACTGAGGAATAAAGGTAGCAAAGAATAGTGTTGCCATATATTACGGCAGAAGGAGAATTTTGGAAGAGGAGTATTTTGGTGCAAGGGATTCATAATAAAGTTTGTGTTTGGATACATGAAAATCCAAGTGGAGTTGTCAACCAGGCCAGTGGATACTGGGACAGTGCTGGATTTATAAATTTTGGAGTCATCTGCATTTACCTAACATTATCAAATTAGATAAGATCAATTTTGGTATGAATGTACTTGAAGAGAAGAATATATTTGAGTCTTCTAACATACAGACATCTGGAAGAGAATTCTTTTTTCAGATTCTGGATGCTTCTTTAGATTCTGCAACATCTGAGAAGCTCTTAGCAATGTAAGAAGAATGCGAAGAGAAGGCGGGATCCACTGTATTATAAAGCTTCTGGAGAAGTTGAAGGATATGATGACTGAAGGTGACCATTGGCTTTAGTCAACATAAATGCTAATTATGTCAGAATTATCAGTGATTTGCATGCTAATCATGTCAGAAGAGTGCTGGAAGCAAAATCTTAGCTTACACTGAAGAATAATTGAGAGGAGAGGAAGTGGAATTTAAGTGTGCAATCATTTGTTTCAAGGGATATATATTTAACCAAATGTAAGTGAAGAAAGACCACCTGGAAGGTGTGGACTGCCTGTTGAGTTTCAGGTGCAGAGGATGGTGACGAGCAAACATCGCTCCTGATGCTATTCCCTTAGGGGGAAGGGACTAATCTACTCTGACTAGAACACCCTTCTTGACGCAGTGTTCTGTCCTTGCCCTCATCCTCTGTGGCATGCAGCAGTGTCACTGCATATTCACCTTCCAGTTTTTATTTCTTCCCTTTCAACACACAGAGATTTATAGCTTTTAAAACTTAATTTTACACCTAAATTCTAGCTGGTTGCCTCTGCTCTCACAAACTTTCATGTCCTCCATCAGTTCTTTATTTTAAGCCATCTTCTGTAACTGGAAGAGTTTTCCACAATTTGGTTGTAATTTTATGATCTTCATGAGAAATGAATAGTGCTGTATTGTGGATGAGTATTTTCCAAAGACCCATGTGTTTAAGACGTGACTCCCAGTGTAGCGCTACTGGGAAGTTCTGTGGACTTTTAGAAAGAAGGTCCTTGTGGAATATTGGGAGGGACCCTAGAGGGGACTGTGGGACATGAGCTGCTTCTGGTTTCTCTTTGCTTTTTAGTTCATGAAGTGAGTGGTTTGCTTGGCTATCTGCTCCCACCAGGATATGTAACAATCATCAAAGACATGGTGCCCTTCAAGCTTGGACTGGAAACTGCAGAACCATGAATGAAATGAACATTTCTCTTTATAAGTTAACTGCCTCTGATTTATATGGAGATGAAAACCTGACTAAAATAAATGGGTAATAATTTTATTAGTTTTTGTTTATAAAAATATATACTTGTCACGTTTAAAATGCATAATGCCTTAACTTGGCATAGAATTTTTAATCAATAACATTTGCTCTCTTGTGTCTGTTGAAAGGCATTATTTCATTTTTTCTGTCATCTAATACTTCAAAGACTGATTCTGTTATAGGCAGAACTCTAATTTGGCTCTAAAATTCTCACCTTTTGGTAGACCTGTCATGCACAATTCTCTTCTTTTCCATCTGAACAGGACTTTGGGTGATATGCTAGTATTTCACTCCTATGATAATGTTAGACTGAATGGGAAAAGATTCGTTGAAGATGCAATCAGTTAAATTTGATTTACTCAAATAGCAGAGGATCCTCACTGAGCTGACTCCAGTCAGGTGAGCCCTTTAAAAATGCTCAGGCTTTTCCAGAACTTAGTGGGATTTGAAACAGGAGAAACGCTCTTGGTGTAGAAGAAACACATTATCATGCTGAGAAAGGAGCAAGCCACATTTCAGGGACTCCAAAGTGGCCGCAACAAGCATAAGATGGTCACTAGCCATCACACAGGATAATGGGCAATTCAGTCACATGTACTCAAGGGAAAAAATTCTTCTAACTACTGGTGAATTTAGGTGAGGACGAGAGTCTTCTACAAGGTTACAGGTCCAGCCGACCCCTGGCCTTGTGAGACCCACAGCTTAGAACCCAGCAGGGCTACCTCTGGACTTCTCACTGACGGAAAGTTCAAGATAATATGTTTGTCTGGTCTTAAGCTTCTAAACTTGTGAAGATTTCTCCCACAGCAACAGAAAATGAATACACTAGCTTAATATTTTTCTAAGTGACCACTGTGTTTTATTTTTACCATTGCCTTTTCATTATATTCAAGATTCAGCCATTTTTTTTATTTTAAAGATTAAAAAAATTTAACAAAACAGCAATGAAGACAAAATCAAAACAACACAAGAACAACCAAAATGATACATGACCTCAAAACAAAATAAGAGGAATTAACAATGGTTGCTACATTACATACTATTATCTTTGAAGAAGTTGCTCAGCCCACCAGACATAGGAATGTAAGATTGTTCAAACCATCAAAGGCAGTAACAAGTAATTAAAAAAAATTGGAAAGGAAGCAGAGCTTCACCATACAAGATGTTAGGAGTTCAACAATGGTTTCTATACTGCATATTGTTGTTTTCAGATCAGTCATTTTGTAGGGCTTTTTAAAAAAATTTTGTGCTACATGATAAGACTCTAATATAAAAAATAAAGTCATGCTTTATTTAAATGAAGTTTTCATTAATTATCTTTGAAAATAGGATTTTAAAAATTTAGCCTCATCAGGAATACCAGTTATTTATATATTGTGTCTTTGTTGTCTGTGTTGATGTTATTTTCTTTTTAATAGCAAAGAGAACATAAACTTTTCTATATTGCCAATTTTGCTTGCAACTCTTTTTAATGTTTTATGCATCTGAAATCTGAATTATTTAAGTGTCCTTATCTTCACTCTTTTTGTATCTCATTCTGTTGTCCCATCAGAAATCTCTTGCAAGCACTGCATCTAGGAATGTATAGATCCTGAAATATTTATTCTCCCTGTATGCTAATCTGTTTCATTTATACTACTAGTTTTTCTTAGCTTATTAAAGAGTTCATCAGTTTCTTCTTTGTCAGAGACTCTTTTTTGTCGATGACTATACTCTGGTAGTGTTTTGACCATTTTTTTAAGGACTGTAATACACAATATATTAACTATTTCTATTCTGTAATTATTTGGTTAGGAAACTTTATTTTATTTTTTCATAGATGAGTGATTTTTACATTTTATTTATTAGTATCTACTTGTATTACATGTAAAAAGTCCTTTATAGAGAAAAGCTCTGATTTATTTTCTAGCTGAGTATATGACCACTAACAACATCATTTACCACCTTTGAGTATATCCAGTTAGTGGATTAGGATCTAGTCAGTCGGGGTTGAACTTAAAGTGCAGTTTTGTGTGAGATTTTTAAATTAAAATATCTGTATATTTTAATTGAAATTTATATCTTTATTTTTGATGGCCAGAAATGCAATAGTGTTGCCTGCAACTCAAGCTATACTGCAGACCATGGTGAAACAAAAACATAGTATGCCTGTGATTGCAAGTTAGGCAGTCTTGCCTGGTCTCAAGCTAAACTAACCCTCATTTTATTTCTCTAAGTGTTCTCCCTGTCACAGTCTAGAAAGATTTTACTGAGGAAAATGCATTAATAATCACCACCTACACTTACTGTTCCCTTGCTTCATGTGGAATGCATTTTGATTGACAGCACATTACAAGAGGCTTCCCAGCCTACTCACATCTTCCCTGCAGGCACAGCGCTGTTTGTGTGCTCCTCATTAGACTTGCCCGATTAAACCTACCTAATTAGTTCCATCGCTCAGCAGCCTGTCAACTAGGAAAGAAGGGACCAAGCGGGAGAAATGCCCTCCATGTGATTTTCTTGTGTGTTCTTATGTGAGTCTTTATTCCCTACCCCCCCAAAAGTGCTTCCTTGGAGTTGTTATCTGGTGCATAATTGATTAGTTAGAATAAAAAACAGTCATATGAAGAATATTGACTCAAATTTTCCTGCTTAGTAACTTCTGCCCATGATTCGGAGTAGTAAACATGAAATCTACTGGATTTATTCCTCTCTCCTCCAGAGCCCGAGGTTATTTTTACTTTTGTCCCCTCCAGGTTTGGATGGATTTTCTACAAATGTGGATGAGCTTATTCTGCGAGCAGGCAGTCAGATGAATAAATGAGCTATGGTTTTTCTCATGGCCTTTCTCCTATGGCCCCAGAATGCTGTAAACCTGTGGACTCCCAGAGGCGTGAACTCCACTTCACACACAGCCTGTCTGTCCTTCGATTCCTCCTCCCTCTAAACCAGGAGAAATCAATTCTTTCTTCTCATTGTATCACAACACCACTTCCTTTCTCACTAGCACATATTTGCAGTACATGCAGTGTACAGTCATCTTGGGAAGTGGGTACATGTCCCTGATGTGGCTCGGTTCTTTTTTGAACCCCCTCCCCTTCCCTCCTGCCTCCCTCCCTCCTCCTCCCCCACCCCTTTCCCAGTTTTCATTCTTGTTGGTATTATTAGTCTTAGCCCATGTCTATGAGATATTGTTCATATTCATGGATGTTGTTGGATTCCTGTCCATGGCAGATCTTTACCCTACTTATCTCCACTTTCCCCCCTCCTCTCCCCTTGCCCTCGGCCTCCTTCCCCTTTGCAAGTGATCTATCCACTGTCCCCTCTGCACCCTTTATTGTGCTCTTTGTTTGTACTTTGCCTAATTCAAATGAGAGACATGATACAGTACTTAAACTTGGGTGTGTAATTTATTTCACTTCACATTATGTTTTCCAGGTGCATTTGTTTTTCTACAAATGTCTCATATGTGTCCTTCTTTAGAGTCAAGGAGTATTCTGCTATACATAGATGTCACATTTTCTTTAACCAGTAATCTGTGGATGAATATACAGGCAGATTCTAGTATTTAGTTATTATGAATAATGCTTCTATAAACTTTGGTAGGCATACATCACTGTATTAGGGTGTCTTTAGCTCTTTGGGGATGATACCTAGAGGGGAGATTGCTGTGTCTTACAGAATTTCTAATTTTAGTTCTTTGAGGAATCCCCATACTGATTTCCATAATGATTGTACTGGTTTACTTTACCACCAGTGGTAAAAAGAATTCCTTTAATGTAAGAGAGCTCCTTTAATGCCTTTTAGGTTAGCAGTATGAGGTTTAGTTAATAAACCTGGGGTAGCCTCTTCCAGTAGGATTGCAAAGTACTATTATTAGCAGTATGAGGTTTAATTAATAAACCTGGGGTAGCCCCTTCCAGCAGGACTGGAAAGTGCTATTATGAGGGTGGTGTTTCCAATACACCTGGCACAAGGTTGAAGATTGTGTGACACTCCTTTTTGTATGAGAATGTGCTGTGGAAAGATTACGCTACAAATTTTTACTTAACTTTGAGGACCTTGATTAGTTCCTGGTAATAAGTAGTAAGGTTTTCTTTAATGATAGCAGGTTCATAAAGTCCTTCCCCTAGTTTCTTGTATTGCCAGTAACTATTTTAAAGGATGGCAGTTTGCTTTCACACGAAAGGGTAGATCTAAGATTAAGGAACACCCAGAGTAGAGCCTTAGCCCAAGGCAAATCAGCTTCCAGTTAATTTCAGCAATTGAGCCTTTAGGATTCCAGTAACTCTGAAGACTAGGGATGATATGCACAATGAAAATGTTGGAACATGGACCAATTTTTGCTAACAGACAGAGCTACTTGCCCAGTAAAATTAGATCTTCCACTTGAGAGGGCCATTCCTCAAGGAACAAATAATCTATTTTAATAATATCTTAGTGACTGCTATTGTCATGCCACTGTGACACAGGAAAGTTTCTACCCACTGGGAAAGTATACATTTTTATACATATGAAAGTAACAACTGGATGAAGTCCATTTGTCATGCCTTCACAGGCGTAAAAGACAAAGAAGAGAGACCCACTGAAGTATGAACAGCCTTTCTGGGATTATATTGTAGACAGGTCTGATGAGTAATCTGATAAGCCACTTTAGGAGATACCTTCTGATAATATTGTCTACCCCCCTAGTTTATCTTATTAGTACTTGAAAGAGTTAATTTATGTATATATTATAGAATAAATTGTGGTAGACAGGGAAAACTGCACAACCATTTGCTCCCAACCAAAAATTTCATTTAGAATCATGAATACAGCTGGATACAAAGTCAACACCCAAAAATCAATAGCATTCCTATACCCAAACAACAAACAGACTGAGAGAGAAATTGAGGAAACCATACCTTTTACAATAGCATCCAAGAAATTGAAATACTTAGGAATCAATCTAACAAAGAATGTGAAAGATTTATTCAGTGAAAACTACAGTACTCTGAAAAAAGAGATTGAAGAGGATTTCAATAAATGGAAAAACATACCCTGCTCATGGTTAGGAAGAACCGACATTGTGAAAATGGCCATACTACCAAAACTGTTGTACAGATTCAAAGCAATTCCCATTAAACTACCATTAGCATACCTCACAGATCTAGAGAAAATATGCCTCAAATTCATCTGGAACCAGAAGAGACCCAGAATAGCAAAAACAATTCTGGGCAACAAGGACAAGTCAGGTGGAATCACAATCCCTGACCTGAAATTATACTACAAAGCTACTGTAATAAAATCAACCTGGTGCTGGCTAAAAAACAGACTGAGGATCAATGGAACAGACTGGAAGATGCAACCAGAATGAAAAACACACTCAGCCACCTAATATTTGACAAAGGGGCCAACCAAACTCACTGGAAAAAGGATGACCTGTTTAATAAATGGTGCTGGAAAAACTGGCTTGCCTCTTGCCGAAAACTGAAAATAGACCCAAGTCTATCACCATGCACCAAACTTAGGTCAAAATGGATAACAGATCTCAACATTAAAACAGAAAATCTAAATCTATTGGAAGAGAAAGTAGGTAAAAATCTCGAAGACATAGGAGTAGGCAGAGAGTTCATGAACAAAAATGAAACTGCAAGGGAAACACTTCAAAGAATCAATAACTGAGACCACATCCTACTGAAAAGTTTTTGCACATCTAAAGAAATCACCAGCAAAGTAAAAAGAAAACCCACAAATTGGGAAAAAATCCTAGCTGACTGTCCCTCAGACAAAGGTCTTCTATCTAGAACATACAAAGAACTAAAAAACATGTACCTGTCCAAATTCAAAGACCCAATCCAGAAATGGGCATCTGAGATGAATACACACTTCTCAGAAAAAGAAATACAAATGGCCAATAAATATATGAGAAAATGTTCCACATCCTTAGTCATTCGAGAAATGCAAATAAAAACAACATTGAGATTTCATCTCACCCCAGTAAGACTGGCCAGTATGAAAAAATCATCCAATAACAAATGCTGGTGAGGCTGTGGAGAAATAGGGACTCTACTACACTACTGGTGGGATTGCAGACTGGTGCAACCACTGTGGAGAGCAGTTTGGAGATTTCTCAGCAAACTAGGTCTAGAGGTTCCATTCAAACCAGCTATTCCCCTTCTGGGTATTTTCCCAGAAGATCTGAAAACATCATATCACTCTGATATATGTGCACCCATGTTTATAGCAACGCAATTTGTAATAGCTAAATTGTGGAAGCAACCCAAATGTCCACCCACAGAGGACTGGATTAAAAAACTGTGGCATTTTTATATAATGGAATATTACTCAGCTATAAAGAGGGACAGATTTGGGGCCTTTGTAGGCAAATGGTCACAATTAGACACCATACTCATAAGTGAAATAAATCAGAGGTACATGTGCAAGCAACGTATTGTGTCACTGGTGTAAGAACATGAGGGTGGGAATATAAACTAAGAGACATGAGGGAAATCTGTTCAAAAGTAAAGAACAGATGGGATGAGGGAAAGGAGAAAAGAAAGAGGCAAAAATGTATGTATGTATATATGTATATACATATGTGCAGGATGGCTAACATGGTTCTACTATTGTCTTATGTCACTTAATGGTAAGGAATAGTTGATCACTGGTTGTTCGATCAATCTTGTGTGTCTATATGTGTTCTCCTGAGCATACACTTTGAAGATATCAATATGCAATGCAACAACTACTCTTGGTTTTCTGTTGCTTTGTCTACAATTCAATTCTGACTATACTGTTATTGTGCTATTTTGTGTCTCTTTGTTAATGCTTTCCTTTTTTTTTTCTTTTTCTGTTGTTGTTGATGTAGTTCTTTTTCTTTCACACTGTAGAAAAAAGGAAGAAAAAGAAGGAAAGAAAGGGGAAAAAAAGGAAGGAAGGGATAATTATCTATGTATGTAAGTAAGTATGTATGTATACGCAGCATATCTAACTTAGTTGTACTACTGACTTAGGTCACTTTATTGTAAGGAATAGTTGATGATTACTTGTTTGATCAAGTTTGCATGTCTATATCTGTTTTCCTGAATATACACTTCGAAGTTATCAATATGTAATGCAACAACCATTGTTGATTTCATGTCACCTTGTCTGTAACTCAGTTTTTTTGTTTTTTTGGTTTTTTTTTTGCGGTACTGGGGATTGAACTCAGGACCCTGCGCTTGCTAGGCAGGCGCTTATGCCACTGATCTATATCCCCAGCTCCTGTAACTCAGTTTTGATTGTACTATTCTTATGCTACTTTGTGTCTGTTTGTTAATATGTTTTTGTTCTTTTACTTTTAAAATAAAAAAAATCATGAATACAATTTCATTTAATCCATTTTTCACAATGTTGCACAATCTACAACTGTTGGTCTTTGATTATTCTATTCCTTAAGTTTAATTAAAAATCAATTTGGGACAAAGCAACATCTACTAAAGGAGAACACAAGTGTGGATCTGCAGCCCTAACTATAACATCAGCCAGATGATTTTCTCTGCATTCTTCTGTTAAAGAATGCCCACGAATTTTCATGATAGCCAATGCCTGTAGGCATTCGAATAACTTCTAGGTGATTTAATACATACATGCTGTTTTTTATCTTTTGTCTGCAGAGGTTAAGAAATTTTATTATTTCTAAAGCATACTAAAGTCATGTACTGAAGGTATATCTACTATCAGGACAGATGTTTGTAGTTTCACCCTCAGCTAGCTCATGTGTGCAGGTTAGGGCAAAAAAGTTCAGCTTCTTTGTCTGTGGTAGGCTCAGGTACAGGACTAGCTTCTGAAGTTTCAGTCAACAACACTGTGACATGTCATGCTTTATAATGTACATTTTTTGGTCAGTGACACTATAATACACCATGTTTTATAATGTACATTTTTCTTCATAGATAAGATGTGTCAATGAACTTGATTGTGTGTGTACTATCTTGATGTTTTTCCTGTGGAATATGTGAGAGGTTAGCAATTTGTCCATTAATTTGTCAAGCAGTTAGGAGGGATTTTGTCAGCTGGGAGGAGAGGAAGGTAGCAAGATTGAGGCTACTATGTGCAGCCATTGTTACGTTAGAAAAGGACAGCAAAGGAATTCATAGGAAGCCAACCTGATTACAGAGTAACACTGAACAGTGGCAATATTACTAACATAGATTATTTTTTTCTTGAGGAGTGGCCTTCCCAAGTGGCAGATCTAATTTCTTTTGTTTATCTATTTATTTTAAAGAGAATAATAAAAAAAGAACAATATCAAAATACATAACAACATAGAAAAAAACAAAACAAAGCAAAAACAATAAAAATGAGACAGGGTTTCAGAATAAAATGATAGGAATTAACAGTGGTTGTTATATTACGTATTGCTATCTTCAACAGGCAGATCTAATTTTACTGGGCGAGTAGCTCTGTCTATTGGCAAAATCTGGCCCGTATTCCAACTTTCATTGTGCATATCATCCTCAGTCTTGAGAATTAGTGGAATCCTAAGGTTTCTGCACCATGAGAAGCACGTAATACTAATGAGGAGTTCTTGATAATTTCTTTGATAGCCTGAGACACTTCAGCAGCAGGTACAATAGCTATCATGCCACTAGCACCATGCAGGAAAATCCCACTAGGATCTAACTGCTGTCTATACTATCCAGTGGGTGTAGGTTGTTGTTCATGTCACTGAGACAATACGCTACATGCATTCATTTTTCAAAAACAAATTTTTTTAAATGCCAATTTGTAACTAGGGTGCCCTGGAGCAGAAGGATCACAAAGAAAATCCTTTATCTCTTCAAAAGCACATTCAGTTTCCTTTGCCAAGTATGATTTGTTTTAAATAATTAATATAGACTGTGAGCCATCGTGGAGAAATGTAGGGTCCAGATTGTACAATATTCTACCATTCTTAAGAGTCTGCTTAATTGTCTTTTAGTTTGGGGAGGAGGAAAGAGTAATTACTCTGAAGATGACTGGGGTCTCAGGGTAGTCCCTGCTTAGAAATCAAGAGTTCCAGATACTTTATGTGGAGCTTGCAAAGTTGCAGTTTTTCCTTTGAGATCGGAAGTCTTCTAGGTGCCCCTTCCTAAAATAATTGGAGGCTGTGCTTTTGGAGAGCTACTTAAGCTACTTAAGAAACTTAAGAATGTAACAGTATGTCACCCACACACTGCAACAGAGTTGACTGCTTCGAAAGCTGACATCAGTGATTTTAACCTTTACAAGTTGAGAAAGATTGTGCTGCTATAAACATGGGGCACATATATCACTGTGGTATGATGTTTGCAATTTTTCTGAAAGAAACCTGTATCATTTTTATTGTTTCCTATTTTTTATTCCCTTTAAAATAAAAATTAAAAATAAATAAAAAATAAATCCTCATACTACTTAAAAAAAAGTTGGGAAAGATTCATCAGACTCTCAGCATAGCCTTCTGGTGTAAAAGCCCAGGTATATTGTTGGCCTTTTCATGTGAAAGTACACATAAACCAGCTCTTCCATGACCCACGTGAATTCTAAAGAAAGTGCTGCATAGGTCAACAATGAAAAAGGCATAATTCAGAGGTACAGCTATCAATAAAGTATGGGGATTTTGTACAACAGGGTGTGCATGGATTAGTATATCTTGTGAACTTCACTCTTGAAAGCAAGCTCCATCTTTTCGTATTTCATTTCTATGTAGGAGGATAGGTGTGCTGCAAGAGTCGCTTCAGAGAATAGTAAGTCCCTGCTCTGCACAATCTTTAATAATGGGCCTGAGTCTTCCCAGAGCTTTTGCATTTAGGAGTTAGAGTTGAACGGTGGAATTTTTATAAGTGGTGCCAAGTGAATTTTTCCAATACCTGGATTACTTTTAGACCATAGATGGTCTGGTAAAGCATCTACTAGTAGATAATTATTTCTTATAATAACTAAATATACTTGGTTATGTATTGATGAATGTTATTCTAAATTGGGGTTTGAGGATTGATTTAAATGTAAAATATTTCACCCTTTGGGAGAAATGAGATGTTTCTCAAGAAAATCTTTTCCCAGCAGGTATGTAGGCATAGAGAAAGCTAGTAAAATTGATAAACTCCTTGGATAGGTCCCAGTTGGAAAGGATTAGGTTGAGAATTCTTAGCTGTTCCAAGCTTACTTCAGATTTCTACCACTGGTGTAGTTTATTGACTCCAAGGAAGGAGAATAGTGAGCAGCTAGGATTAAGAATCAATAAAGTAGTTTCTGTGTCACTTAGGACCAGGGTGACCACATTCATTACTATTAAATATGTATCTCTCAAATAGTTTTTAGTAATTGTCAGTAAAATCCCTTTTAATTCTTCATATTAATCACAGTGAGGGCAGGTACTGGGATGCATGTGAAACTACACATTTAAATCCTACTACTGGTGTTAGAGTCTGTGCTATAATCTTTCCCACTATTTTCTTAAATAGTTGTTTGTTTGGTTGGTTAATAATGACAATCCTCTGGGTGCACTGTAGAAATCTGAGGGATTTACTTGGGGAGACACTGCTTCATTTAGAGGTTCATGAACTGAAAAACCTGGATCTGAGTCCATAACTTTAGTAGCTTTTTCCTTAGATTTCTTTGAAACCATCTTGGGTAGTTACCTGGCTAGAAAACTAACTCAGTCTAGGTCAGGGAATGCTCTTTAAGAAGAGCACTTTAATCCTCCTAAAGGCTGGTTAAGAAATTAAATTGAATTGGCTATTGGTTTTACCTGTTAATACTTTAATACCTGAATTTTGGTAGTAGGTGTTTCCAAAACGGTTACATGTCATAAATGCACTTATCAGGTGGTTGAATATATTGTTGGGTAATGAGCAAGCCACTGCGTTTGAGAATAGAATAGGATATTTTTTCATGAAGTTTCACAGCTAGCTTTAGAGCATCTTCTTAGCCCATAGAATTTAGTCTTAAGCTATCTTTAGTAATGTCTTTCAAATTACCACTGAAGTCCATTCCTTAGCTATGATGTGGACTGATATAAATTTTAAAAGCCAGGCTGATAGGGTTTTATTAAATTCTTAACTTCACCTGAGTCTTCCTTAACATTTGGAAAGCCTCTAGTGACAGCGCTCAATTCAGCCTGTGTCCCAGGCACATATATAATAGTTTTAACAACATAGACAATAACCCTCATTTTAAAAGGTGAAGGTAAAGTGGATGGAGTGTCAGAGATGCAGGCACAATTTCGTTGTCATGGGAAAGAGGCACAGAGAGAAAGGGACAGCAGGGAGATCATCATGTGGGGGCAGTGAAGACGGTGAGAGGGGGGAGACGTGCCAGAGGAGAGGACTCAGAACCTCTGAGGATTTTTCTAATTTGGAAATTGTTTGAGGCAGCTGTGAATTTGTCTCTCCAAGAGAAGTGATAATGAATTCATTATTCTATTTAGTAGCTTCAAACTTCAATTAAGAAATGTCCCTTACAAGTGGTGGAGTTTTATATATTTTCTCTATTTGAATATCCAAGTGAACTAGTTTTGACTAGTCAAGAGAGTCCCAGAGGAGTTGGCACAGTTTTAAATAATCATGAGTAATTACAACCCGTCATGACAGGAATTTACAAGCAGGCACATAGATTTTAGCCATAAAGGAAACCAGAGTTCTTAGTGGTGAATGTTTAGCAATCTCTTAGAGACCTTATCAATCTCTTAGAGACCCAGTGAACTCAACATGAACATTTTCTTTCCTGAAAGCTAAACATTCACCTACCCCTAAGGGGAGAAGGGATGTCCCCCCTTAGGCAGCTGTCAATAACATGACTCCCAAATAAGGTGCAGAACTTCAGCCAGGGAAACAGGAGGCTCAGAAATTGAGATCACTTATTCCATGACCCACAGCTGCCAGGGAGGCAATATTCCAGTAGGCATCTGTATGTATGTCCTCCTCGGCAGCACTGGACACAGGGATGAACCACTTTGACTCGCACTTCTGATGCCGTATAATTTTGGCCAACACAGAAAGTATAAAAGAAAAATAGGTTTATTTGTGATCTTAGAAAGCGATGCTGCATCAGTCTTTGTAGATATTCGAACTGTCTGTGAGTTTTAATGGGAGGGAGAAGCAGAGGACAAAGGAGGTTGTATTTATTACATGAAAAGGAAGGTGGCTGGTGTGGAGAAGGAACTATAACTGGAGGCTAGGACTGTCTCTAGAGGTAAAGTTGTCATTCATTTGTGAGAGTTGCTCAGCTGCAGCTTTCCCCATGAGATGTTAACGGTGTTGCTGGCTTTGACGCAGTTCAGAAGTCAGTACTGTCTTCCTGTAATTTTCTAGTGCCCACTTCAAGAGTTCTGCTTCTCAGGAAGCAGCCTCAGACATGCAGGAAGCTGGGACTCAAATGATCTCCCTACCTTACATGAAGTTTTTTCTGAGAGCTGTTTTTCCTAAGGATTTCACAGACCTGAGAAGATATGGGGTGGTACAGGATGTGGAGTTAGCATCTGCTGCTCATTAGATGTTTGTAAAGAACTCCAGGAAGATCAAGCTCCGAGTGTCAGAGGATGGAGGGTCTTGACCACTATAAAATGATCAGAGCTTGGAAACAAATACTCAGACTTAATTTTGGCTTTACCTGCAAACTATTTCTCTTTGTGAACAACTTTGCTACCCTTTGTTTTGTGTAACCTTATAATCAGCCATGCCATCTACACGTAACTATCGGTCTTTCCCTCCCTCCTGCCCTCTCTTTTTATCCTGTCTTCTTACTTGTAGCATCCTAGTAAAAATACAACCAGATTCAATGAGAAACTTACAACTCTGTTTTAAAGAACACGTCTTTGAGAAGTCGAAGCTGTTGCTGAAACATGGGTCTAGTGGAATTTTACAGGATGTAGGCATTGGCTTTGAGGTGAAAGATGTTTTTCAAAATCTCCTCTGCCCGCCATCCTTGCAGGAGCTGCTCTAAAGATATTCAAGTTGTATTATTAACATCCCTAGGATTCTCTGGTTCTGGTTAGGAGGAGGAGCACACCACAGTCTAGACATCTTGCTAATAACTTACAAGGGTTCATAATGTTACAGGCAGCTGAGTGAGATAGAAATATTATAGGCAGTCAGACAGGGCCAGGCCCTAGAAGGAGCCAACAGGAAAGACAAGATACCTTGCAAATGGAGATGTATTTGCTGTGGGCCAGACCTCAAGACAAAGGACGAAACAAATGCACCCACATACCTCCCAAGGTGTAAACATTGATATTCTAAATAGGTATCAATCACCTTCAAAAAGCCAGAAAGAATCACTAGCCAACCCGCTACAGGAAAAGCCCCTATTCTGTATTCTTACCCACTTGCTACTGACACACTTTCCCATCTGACCCCAGTTTACTTTGCTTTACCTCAACAATTATACTTGTAATCTTGCTGGCTGACCATAGTTTTGTACCACCTCATGTCCACCTAGTGATTTCCCATTTTTCCCCTACCTTGGACCCACCTCACCTTGACCCTAGAAAAGACAGAATCTTGGCCAACCCACTCGGGCCCCCTTCCATCCCTCTCTTGGACAGAAGCTTTCTTTCCCTCACTAAATATATTCTGCTCTTAACTTCTGTTCCTAAAATTCATTCTTTGACTTCAGAGACCACAAACTCATCCCAGACACCAGGTTGGGAGTTTCTATTTTCCTGTATCAATATCAACAGTTGTTATTATGTAAATTTAACACAGAATAGAGCAGTTGAAAAGTATCTGACAAAGTATTATGGTACCCTTCCAGATAAAATGATTAAAACAAATCTTGGAAAATCAGCTAAATAAATATGTGGATCAGGCTTCAGGCAGAGTGTGTGCTAAGCATACTTGAAGCCTTGGGTTCAACTGTCATAACCTCCCTGCTCAAGGAAGCTGGATGACGAAAATGATTGGAAATAGGTGATGCCGATCTTTGAACAATGTTGCAAACATAATTAATGTACTGAATTTTATGCTTAAAATAATAATTTTGATTATATAGATAATATCTAAGCAATATATAATATCTTAGATATATATCTAATATATATAATATCAGATATATATATATATTATATATGTATTAGAACCAACTGTAGTGGGGCCATGCATTTTGCATTTTAAAAGAAAATTTGCTTTGTGTGAAGTAAGCATGACCCAGTACACCAGTCCCAGCTAAGGCTGAGTTATATACACTGTTTAGTTCAGGATCAACACTCTAATGGTGTTATAGACAGCTAAGATAGATAGAAATACTATAGACAGTCAGACAGGGCTGGGCCCTCGAAGAAGCCAACATAAAAGATAAGATACCTGTGGGCCAGACCTCAAGACGGAAGACTAAACAAATGCATCCACATACCTCCCCAGGGATGAACAGCAGGGATTGACCACCTTGAAGAGTCTTTGACCTGACCCTTACGGGAAAAGCCCCTGACCTAACCCTTACGGGAAAAGCCCTGCTCTGCATGCCCGCTTGTTACGTGACTCGCTTTCCCATTTGATCCCAGTCCACTCAGTCTTACCTGGACAATTATACCTGTAATCTTATTGGCAGACCATAGTTTTGTGCATTTCCCCTACCTTGGACCCGCCTCACCTCATGGTTTTTCCCTATAAAAGTCCCTGACAAAGACAGAGTCAGGGGTAATCCACTGGGGCCCCCCTTCTGTCCCTCTCTTGGATAGAAGCTTTCTTTCTCTCAATAAATATTCTGCTCTTAATCTCCGTTGTTCCTAAAATTCATTCTTCGGTTTTAGAGAACACGAACTTGTCTGATATCATTCAGGTTGGGATATTTATTTTCCTATATCAAAACTAACTTCAGTACAATAAGTCAGCAGCCCTCTGACTCCTATACGAAATGAAGGAGCAACGCTAGCTGACTCCAAAGATTAATGGAAAAATTGAATATACTGTGGAAATACAGAACTTAGTACATAGTACCTCTGTTTCTGTAGTAGTATAGGTAGAGGCTTAAAAAAAACTTTCCCAGGAAGGTCTGTGTAAGTGGAGGTAAGCTGCCTTTATACAAATTTGTAAGGGAGTAGAAGGGGAAATGGAAAAAGACCATATGTTTTACTCAAGGATGTGAAAGGTGTCCAGTATAACTGGAAAAGACAGGAGGATGAAAGGATATAAGATGAGGGTATGGAGTCAGAAAGAGGTCAAAATATGCAAGAGCCCTAGGCTATCCTGAGAATTAAGGATCTTATGTCAACAGCAATGGGATACAATTACAGTGTTTTAAACTACAGGGGATAGTATATTCAGACATTTAATTGAAAAAAATTGCACATTCTCACTAATGTATGGAGAAAGAGTAAAGGTAAGCAAGCTGCATGTTGATGGGTTTTCTGCCTAAATAAAAATTCTGCTAAGTCATCATGGCAGCAAGCCAAAAACGGTGTGGGCCATAGGAAGCCAAGTGCCAAGCCCCGCCTTTGTCCTCCCTGGTCGAGTTACAACTTCCTACTTCCTTTCTACAACATTCTGTTTCCTTTTTCCTCCCCCCACCCAATCACTATCTGCTGCATCAGGCAGACCGCCCCCTAAACCCCACCTCCACCCCGTTCCTATGCAGCCTTTGTTCTCCCGGCCAGGCCCTCAGAGGTCCACATCTTTCTTTCTGTGGTCCTGTCCCTGCCTGTAATAAAGGCATTTTTCTTTGCTTCATTTTGTTTTTTACTTGCTCCAAAAGAACCTAACACATGTGGGAAAATCAGTTAAGTTGCTATTGCAGTAATTTAAGCAATGATGCCAGAGGCTTGAACTGTGGTGGTTCAACTTTGGAAAGAGAAAAGTAGACACATGTGAACACAGATGAGAAATAATTCAATGACATCTACTTACTGCTGGGCTGGGAAAGGGACAAAGCAGAAAGCTAATCAGTAACGTCAGCCCGTCTGTCAGGAATGACTCAGTGAATGGTGACAAGTTCACGAAAGGCCAAAGTTTCAAGAATTAATTGAAAACAAACCGTTTTGGGCACACTGGACTTGTGGGACCTATAATACACATATATGTGTGGGATGAAAATATAAATTTGTGAACTATGAACATGGGATGGTAACTGTAAAGAAGTGATTTTTACAAAGAAATTTTACTGTAAGAAAACTAAATGGATGAACTGAAGCTGCTAAAGAGCCCTTCATGTCTTCCTGCTGGAGAACTGGTGGAGAAAGAATGGAGTTACTGCCAATAAGGCGGTAAAACCACCCCTCGAGGGGAGCTAAGTTGCATGAAACTCTTCCATGCGCAAAATTTTCATCTTTCTGTTAATGATAAAAAATTAAACAGTAATAAATATTAAATAAAAACTTCTGTCATCTACCTTAGTGGACAATGGAGAAAAATCCTGAAGATCTAAAATACTAGTGAACTGACTCTTCCCAAATCATTCAATCTCTTTGTAAGGGTTGGTTCTTTCCTTCTAGTACACAGAATTTGTTTTTTTTTTCAATCTCTCAATTAGATTTTAAAGACATTCTTTAAGTTCTAACAACCCTTGTTTACAATATACAAGTGTCTTAAGTCACTTTTAATATATGTGGTATTCTATAAAAAGCATTTAAGTGCAAAAAGCATAAAGAAATGTTATGCAGCTTATGCAAATTGGAATAATTTTATATTATACATGAAATAGATCTTTTGCTGGTAATAGAAAGGCAATTTTTCTTTTACTCAGTAAGTTTGTGGATTCACCATTACCTACTATGCACCACACTAGCCACAGGCTGACAATATACAGAAGACCTTTGCCACCCAAGATCAGAGCTCAATGGGATATATGAACAATTTCCAAAGCAGCAACTTGATTTCTTCCATTGGAAAGGAACAGTGAACCAAAAAACTTGATAATTTTAAATGGGAATTCAAGTTTTAGAAGAATTTTCAGATTAATTACATTTCTACAGAATAAAAATATTGACAAATAGAAGCTTTCTCAGAATAAATGAAGAAGCTTGAAAATTATCCCATGACGAGATTAAGCATTGAAAGAAGGAATAATTATAATAACTCAGTTAGAAAATAATTATCCCCTAACTTATGCAACAGTAAAATATACCCTTCTAGAACATTCTATTTTTCAACTTATTTCAAATGACGTTGTAAATGAACTGATTCTATACATTATTTGTTTCATGATCAATATTTCTACTTCTTCACCCCAGACACACACACACACACACACACACACACACACATGCATACCACATGTCTATCATGTAAAATTAAGTTAAAGTCTTTTGAATAATGTAATTTTTCTCAGAAATTTGCTTAACTATGTCATAATTCTAAGGTTAAATAAAGGATATCTTAATTACAAATTCTGGAGATCCCAGTTCACTATTCCAAATGTTTTACAAAGATAGTTATAAAAATGAAACAAGCATGTCATAAATTTTATATAGTTTGTTCATAATTGGTATAAAAGTCTTCTCTTTGGCAAGAGCAATCAGAACTCAGCAGATATCTCAAAATAACTATGGTATTTCACCTGTGACTTCTGGAAGTCATATCCAAGGAGAAGCTAGCCTGTTTGCTGTGTATTGTGACATAAGCATATCTTTCCTATAGCTGGTAACTGGGAATCTTCACAGGAGTGGGAAAAGCGAAAGTTCCCTGCAATTCGTAGCAGAGAGGAAGGTTGGTAAAGTGAAGAGAATGAATGCCTTTCATGGCATCGACTCCATGGCAGGCATTTTATACCAGTTACTTACAACAACTCTGTAAGTTTTATTTTATTATTTAGCAAAACAGAAAAACTCAACCATAACATATACTCAAAGGTGCAAGATTACATAACTAGTGAGAGTCAGAACAAGCCTGAAAAGCCAGGTCTGTTGGATGAATCTGAAAATCTTTTTATGCACTGACAGACTGACAAAATCATATTTGGGCATAGGAAGTCCAAAGGTCACTCATGCTGGAGAAAAGAGGATCTGAAAAGAGGTCCCACAGACCACTGACACTTAAATTATCAGTTATTGGCCTATTCAGTAAGCATATTGGAAGAATACTTTTTTAATGCAAGGATCTGAGCATAGTATCCCTCATCTGCATGAGTGAAAGAGTTGTCTACATATTTCTGTTGTTTTGTTTCGATGGTAGATAACAAGAAATTCTTAAAGCCTTGAACCTTAAGAGTTCAGACACCTTATCTGAATTTCTCTAACATTTTTTGGAGAGCAGCCATGACATCCTTATTTCTCAAACTGTAGATCAAGGGGTTCACCGTGGGAGCCACCACTGCATAGAATAGAGCAACCATCTTTTCTTTGTCCACCGAAGAGGCAGAGCGTGGCCCCAGGTATGTGAAAGTGGTAGCCCCAAAACACATGCAAACCACAGTGAGGTGAGAAGCACAGGTCCCAAAGGCTTTGTGCCGTCCCTGAGTAGAATGAATGCGCAAAATGGCAGCCACTATATGAGCATAGGAGAGCAGAACCAGGGAGCAAGGAAGCAGGATCACTAAAGACCCTGAAAAGGCCACCATCACCTTGTTGAAGGAAATGTCCACACAGGCCAGCTGAAGCACTGCTAGGGTCTCACAGGCAAAGTGATTAATGACATTGTGACAGAGCGGGAGCTGGAAGGTGATGATCGTTTCCATTAGTGAATTGGAGAAACCAGCCACCAAGCAGCTGGCAGACAGTGCCAGGCACAGCCCCCCATGCATGATAGCTGAGTAGTGCAGTGGGTGGCACACTGCCACATAGCGGTCATAGGCCATGGCCCCCAGCAGGAAGAACTCAGAACCACCCATTGCCAAGGAAGCCCAGAGCTGGAGCACACAACTGTGGAATGGGATGCGCTTTTGGGCTGAGAGGAAGTGGACCAGCATTTGTGGGGCAATACTATTTCCATAACAAAGGTCCACCAAGGACAGAACGCTGAGGAAGAAGTACATTGGGGTGTGGAGCCTGCTGTCCAGTCTGATGAGAAGAAGGAGGAGGGAATTCCCCACCAGAGTCACTAAGTACATGACCAGGATGATGACGAAGAGGAAGACTTGAGTGCCCCAGTCACTGGACAGCCCCAGGAGAATGAACTCGCTCACCCACGTCCCGTTGATACTGTCCACACCCATGAGCTTCAGGATTGCAAGAGTGGTTTGTAGACCATACAGATGGCCTGACCTTCTGAACTTAAAAGTCATCTAAATCTGAACACATCCCTAGTGAAGACTGCAACAGGACCCAGCTGTGCAGCTAAAAATCAAGGAGAAAAGCAGTTATCTTCTCAACATTCAGTTTAGCAGAACATATATTCTTCCCCCAAACATCTGCTCTTAAATGTGGGAAGGATATTAATAGAATATTTTAGACTTCAAATCCTATTTGATTAAAAAAAGAGAAGTTATTATAGAGGGGACAAGTCTTGTCTTTGTGGTAAGAAAGTTCTTGTTTTAAAGCAAAGTATTTTTCTAAATTCTCAATGTTTTCTCTATTTAGTACCATTTAAGTTCCCTTTGTCCTGTCTACAGATGTCATACATCACCTTTTTTACACTTCCACAGTGAAATCCATCCATAAGACCCTGAATATTCTAAACAATCTTCTAATACATTATATTACTAAAAATTTTGAGTTTATGTAACTTACAATTTTACTTTTAAAATGTCAAATGGGAAACTTTCTCTCCACCTACCTGATACTAGAGCCCAGTTGGTCCAAGCCAACCAAAATGTTAGTCTTCAAAGGTAAAATATTAGATGACATAGATGCTAAAATCAATCTCTCATGTCCACTGAGGAGAATTTAGTGAAATATTTAATGTCAGGTTTATATTTGGTAATAATATTCTCACAAAGAAGTAACCGTTTTTTCATTTCCTGTGGAAAATGAATAAGTTTTCACCAGTGAAGACAGGAGAACAAGAGATGAAGCATAAATTTCAGAATATAGGTAGTGATACTGGTAATTTGTTTGTCTATTTTAGCAGCTCGTTAAGCTTCTGTACAGCAAAACAAGCAATCATGAAAATGGAAAGGCAATCTTTGGGATGGGTGAATATATTTTCAAACCATATATCTGATAAGCAGCTATTATCAAAATATATAGGCAATTTGTGCACTTCCATAGCAAAAATAACAAATAAAACAATAAAGAAAGCTTATTAACAAATGAACAGGCTAGGATTCCCAGCAATAGGTTATTTATTACGTTCTTTTTTTTTTTTTTTTTTTTTGGCGGTACTGGGGATTGAACTCAAGACCCTGAGCCTGCTAGGCAGGCGCTTATTCCACTGAGCTATATCCCCAGCCCTAGGTTATTTATTATGAAAAGTGGTATCTTACTAGAATGTTCACACAATTTTTAACCCCATAGTTAAAAATTAAAGCATTGTCTTAAACGTTTTGTGTTACTTCCTTGTAAATTTCCCATTGTACTATTTCTACTCGTACATAAATTTCTTTTTATTCTCTCATATATTACAGTGACATAAAAGATGCTTGTTAATTAGTCATTGTACTGATTATAAAATTTCTTAGTCATAAAAGCCATAATACAAATACGAACTGCTAAGGTCTATAATGTTTGCTTACACCAAAAGCTAAAGAGATTGCATTATAAAATATAGCTAAATACAGTACCTGTATATGCTTGCCCATTAAAATGCTTAGCTCCTTTATGCCTCCCCATACTTACCATTTTCAGAATATGTCAATAGGTCTATTTTGATGAGTCAAAGAATTTTTTTTTTTTTTGAGACAGATTGGTCTTGAATTCACTTATGTACCCCAGGCTGGTCTTGAACTCACAACAATCCTCCTGCCTCAGACTTCTGAGTGCTGGGATTATAGGTGTGCACCACCATACCCTGTAGGGCAAAGAGATTTCTAAAGAATTTATTAAAATTATTTTCTAGAGGTATATTGTTTTAAATCTAAAGATTTGAAGTATATTTTCTTCATGTGTGAGTGTTAATTTTTCTTTTCTTTTATTTTCTCCTTTCCACCTAATATAATGGCTGAAGACATCTGGAAAAGTTCAATTTTAGAAGAGAATGGAAGGGCCAGGGATATAGCTCAGTGGCACAAGCCTGACAAGTACATGGTCCTGAGTTTGATTCTCAGTACCAAAAAATAAAAAGAGGAGAATGGAATTTCTCTCTCTCCCTACACACACTATGAATTACTGATGAAGGACTTAATAGTTATTTTATGTTTACTGTGCTATGATAGGATTGAAACAAGGGCATTAGGCAACTATGTAAATCACATATAAAAACTTTGACTCTGACAAAGTGGGAGGAATAATTTCTAAGAAGTGTATACACAGTGACATGTTCCTTAAAGGAATGCCAAATATTTGTCCTACAGTGTAAGATGGCCATAAATCACTGTTTCTCAGTCCTGCCTTCCAAGAACTCCAACAGAGCACTGAGGCAGTGACACTGCTGTTATTCTTTGCATGTACATACACAGTGCAATCCAAAAATAATGGCAGGTTATTAATGGTGAATTATTTTATTGCAGTAAAAGACACACTGCCAGAAATCTCCCTGATAATATTTCCTCCTTGCTTTATATACACTTGTCCCGTAATCTTGTCACTTTCCAAAGCCCTCCTGGAAGTCCTCTTTCGTGAGTGCCTTTAGATATCCTGGGGTGAGTGCCACAGTGTGCTGGATTGAGCGCAAATGTTCACGGTCATTTTGACTTTGGAGATGATCCAGAAGTCACACAGTGCCAGACCTGGTGAGCAAGGTAGATAAGGACATGCACTGATGTTTATATTTGACAGAAACTGCCATAAACATTTTAAACCAATTCAGGACACAGAGACAGGCATGAAAAGATACTCACAAAAGAGGATTTGTTGTATTAGTCACTGGGAAAAAATTTCCAGCATCTGTAACTGGAAGAAGGAAATGTTTATTTAGACCCATGCCTTCAGCCCGTTATCAGCTGGCTCCAGCGCAGAGAGAAACAGCATGAAGGTGGAAGGGCCTGGCGTGAGATAGCTGCTCACCCCGTGGTAGCCAGAAAACAGAGAAAGGAGAGGAAGGGAGAACCTGGGGACAAGAGCAACTCTTTTAGGGCACAGCCCTGGTGACCTGCCTCTTTTCAGCAGCCCTACCTCTCAACAACATACACAGCTCTGACCTCCTTTGTGATCAAACCCACTGATGAACACAGCATCGCTGTGACCCAGTCACGTTCAAACACGTGAGATGCTGGTGTTGCTTTAGATCTGATTCAAAACATTTCCAGAGGTGCCTCAGAAAGTGGTAAAATGATAGGATAAGTATGTGCAGTGTAAGGGGGAGTATTTTGATAGAGATTAACAACAATGTGTCTTTCTTCACAATAAATTTTTTTAAAAAAATTTAAATATTCACTGTATATTTTGATCACACCTCATTCTCCCACATGGGAGACATCAATGCAGAATGGATGACTAAGGTAGATTCACGTAAAACATTTACTTTTCTCTCATTGAAATTAAAGATAATCTAGTAAACACAACAAAACAAGTGATGTTTTCCTACCTTAAAAAAAAAAAGAATCCAAAAGGAGAGAATTTGTGCTTCCTTAAAGTTAATTTGCTTCTGCTCCGCTGTAATCAAGCAAATGCATCTTCTGGTGACCTATTACTTGTATCAACAACTTTTGGAGCTCGCAAATAAAACAGGTTTGATGTTTTTTAAAGTCAGAAGTATGAAAAACACAAAAATACCTGTTAATGACAGCAACTAAACAAGAGAACTTCCTAAGGAGCTCTCTAGAGAAGAAATTTAGAAATCTAACTTTTGTCTTAATAACAACTGTCACGAAGGAAAAAAAAAAACAGAAAGAGAGACAGTGTAACAAGGGCACAATGAAGACGCCAAGGAGTTAAAATTAAACCAGGTGAAAACAGAATCCATGAAAATGAAAGAAAAGGAACGTGAAATAAATATTTATTGATATCATATAACTGACATTTAAAGTTTATAAATTGTTAAAATTGTCTAATATTTTATTCACTAGCACTTCCAATATTTTGATAGTCTTGGTACTTAGTTCCAGAGTGTTGTTGAGGCCTTTACAGTGAAAGTTGTCAGGAGTCTGGGTCTGAGGAGTGTGAAAATCCTACTCACAATAAAGTTACTAAGGAGATGAGTGGATTCTCAGGATATTTAAACTTTGGAACATTCCCATGTACTTTTTCTTCACTTTCATTACAAAAGAAACACAAAATTCCCAACTCAAAGTAGAAGACACAAAAACACTTTCTTAGATAAGGCACATCTATAGCATTACTGAACCACTTCAACACAAGTTCAGTTTCCATTCTTCAGCTGCTATATTACAATCTGTTGCATCAAGGGTAGCAAATACTTGACCAGAACCATCATCCATGCATTGCCAGGGCACCATGGAGATGATAGTGAACTGTTATGCCTCACTCAAAGCCTTTGGAATAGTTCTGAAAAAGATAAATACCAGACATAGATGAAAAAACTCAGTCAAATGCACAAAGAGCACAATGAACAAGGGGAGAGGGCAGACATGAGCCAGAGAACGAGCTCAGAACTCTGAGTCTATACTCCTCTGTGAACAGTGGTTTCTTATCCTCTTTCATCTGTCTTTGGATCATTTTCGTGCATCTCAAGCATAATATACTTATTGTAAAATATTCCTCACATGGAATTAATTTTTTATAGAAAAATGAGTATTCCCCTAAACAATAGTGTGTCTGCTTTTCACATGATAAAAATCAAGATAGTGGCATAAATTATCCCTTTCCCAGAGCACATAGCTTGGTAAAGATAATTTTAAAAATAAGAAAAATGATGTATTGAGGTTATAAAAGTGGAAATAATCTTGAAACTATTAGAATGTTTTTTAAAAAATACACCAGCTAAAAAAGCTATTTGGCATGCAAGTGTGGGTACTTTGTTCTAGGGAAGCTACATTACAATCTAACCAGCTCTAGCTAAGCAGCAGTGGGTAGCATTTTAGACAGATATTCTACTTCAAAGAACTGTTCATCAAGCAGAAAGTAAATATAAAGACCGACTGCTGATCCCTGATCACTGACACCTGGCCAAAAATGACACAGGCTGCAAAGACCAAGGCTATGTATCTGGAGCTGATTCGCTGGAAGGCCCAGGCCCATAACAGGTCAAGAGCCCTTAAACTGTCCCTAATTTGAATGGCTAGAACATAGTGTGTCCGGTCAAATTTCTACTAGAGAACAATTATATCAAGCATCATATCTTTAGGTTTGAAGGAAATTTGTTTTATAATTCACGTCCCTCAGTAATGCTTTTTAGAAATTCCTGACTCACCTCTGGAGAGTGGAGAAAGCCATCCGTGTCTTCAAAAGGATGTGAAGACAGGGAAAGTTTGAAATTTTAACACAGTGCAACTGGAGCAGGTAACTTCCTCAAACTTTAGGAAGGAAATCTCAAGGGGCCAATTACGTTTTGTTTATTAGATTTATTTTCTTTTCCCTCCCCCTCTGTCCGGTCACTTCTGCACCTAATACCTTAACCTACATTTCAGTTTTGCAAGTGGAAGTTTGCTGTCCTTGTCCCTGGGGGAGTAGAAGGAGCTTGCAGACTCTAATTTCTCAAGGGAACGAAGTCTATTCTCCCCTGATTCTACTTTGAATGGTGAGTCCTCTTATCCTACTTGGTAGGCATGCAGAGATGATCACACATCTCTCATTCCCCATTCCATTTTGCCTTTCTCCACATCCCTTGGAGCACTAGCTCTTGGCCCAGGGGGCTCGAGACCCTATTGGGATGCTGTGTGTGCATACTGTGATGCAAGCCTGGGCAGGGGCACAATTTCATTCCAGTTCCTAGTGAGATGTTGCTTATTCTTGGGCTGCTCTGCACGTTTGGAATTCTACTACTGCATCTTGTAAAGGCCCATAGATTGTTAATCTTTCCTTTTCCTTTAAGGAAGACAGACCTTGTCCTGTTTTATAACTTAGAAATTAGTGCTCAGGAGTTTTCGTAAAGGTACAACTATATTGTGTGAAAAACACGCCAGTGAGTCTCTCTGTGTCTCTTCCTCTTTCTCGCTCCCTCTCCCTCCTCCCTTCCCTATCTCTCTCCCTGTCTCTCTCTTTTCCAAGAATGGCTGGAGATTTCCCTGTCATGATGCCCTCAGCTCAACTCAGCTGCCGAGCATCGTGCTGAACCCTGACCGGGACTTGTCTTTGGCTTTTCCTGAAGCTGTTGGCCACAGGCATCCTGGGCATACCGGACGCGGACCAATGGGACAGCGGGGCCTGGAAAGAGGAAAGCAACTGAGTCTACATTAGGAGAGACCTTAAAAAGAAGGAGAAGAAGAGACACCGGGAAGACAAAAGGGAGAAGAGAAGAATGAAAAAGACTCTTCTAGTTTTTGAAATGTTACTGACATAACCCCTTAGGCCTAGTGGTGAATGCCAGACACCCCAGCACTCTGGAAAGCAGAGGCAGGAGGATGGACCCTCAGGTGCAGCCTAAGCAACTTAGCAAGGTAGTGAGATCCTGTCTCAAAACAAAAACAAAAAGGCAGGGATATAGCTCAGCACAGAAACCCTAGGTTTAATCTCCAGTACCTAAAACATATGTTGCCGACGTCTCTCATAAAACACTTCTCTTTCCTATTTGCACTCTTCTTTGTGGATTTATTGTCTTATTTCTATTTGTTACCCTTATTTATATGGATAAAAGAGGGAGGAGCCATGAACTCATTTGTAAAATACACTTCCCCATCTTTAAATTTTAAGAATTATTTTTTCTCTGTGGTGCATAATAGCTGAAATCTCATTTCTTTTTCTTATTTGGATAGCCATTTGTCCCAGCACAATTTACTGGGCAGTACATATTTCCTTTAATTTGTTTGAAATTGATAATTTATATCTAGATTCTCATATACTGGAGTTTTATTTTGTACTTCATGCCAACTCACGGATACATTTTCATGTAGGGCAATACCATGATTTTAATTGTAGTTGCTTCTTGTTTTCGTACACTAGGATAGTCACTCACATTTTTTTTGTTTTGTTCTGTTTTGTTTTGTTGCTGGTTCTGGGGATCAAACCCAGGGCCTTGTGCATGCAGGGCAAGAGCTCGACCACTGAGCCACATCCCCAGCCCCAGTCACTCACATTTTATCTCACTTCTCTTTTGAAAGGCATTCTGGATATTCATTGGAAGTTTTTCTTTCACATGAAGTTTTAAAATCAACCTAATTAGCATGACTTTCACAGCTCTGCTGAATTTGGATTGCTATTGTTTTGAGATCAAATATTGACTTGAGACTCTCTGAATCTTGTAGTATTAATTCTTCATACAGGACCAGATATCATTCATTTAGGTTAGATCTTCTTTTATGTCTTTCTTCACATTAGAGCTTTTTCATTACAGCTTTGCATATGTTTTAGACTTATTCATTATTCCAAATTTGATGCTATTATTATAAATGGGAGTTTTTTCTATTATGTGTGTAGTTCACTTTCTCTAGGACCTGGATAGACTATTGATTTCATAGGCCAGCCACCTCCCTTGTTTCTCATTATCACCAATACTTTAATGAATGTCTGTATTTTTAAGATACATAAAAATATCAACCACTCTATGTCAGAGGCTTTTAGCTACCCATTAATATCTAATTTCCCCTTCTTTATTGTAAATTTTAGTAGAGCATGTGGTATTTCACAGCTTTCTTCAGAGCCCAGGGAAAAGTTTTGATTGTTCAAACAGCCAGCAGGCAGAAGATTCTTGGGAAGGAAAATCGATTTACTATTGTAAGTGCTGTGCTGTGGAGGTGGGTTTGTCTCTGTGCTAGCTTACACTTCTGCTGGTCTCAACCTGTGAGCAGGTGTGGTAGTCTTTCCAAAAAGCAGTAGGAATGTGGCTAGGCAAAATGATGATAGGGTGGCTGATTCCTAAGTAAGTAAATCATACAGTGGATTTTTGGAAAATCATATATCATGAAAAAACATGACATGTCCTCTGATTTTCAAGGATCATTCACCATCAGAAAATTGACTGGTGTGATTAACTACATTAATAAACTACATTAATACAACTATGTGAGGAATAATTCACATAGTTTTATTGGTCCGTGGGTTGAAAAAGGATTTGATAAATCACAATCTCCATTTCCTCAGAACTAGAGGGAACTTCTTCACTTGGTAAAGGTAAAATATCTCATTATCACAGCAAATGTTATGCTTAGTGGAGAATCTCTGGATGCACTTAGAAGCAGGAACAAACACTGATACACTCTTATAATTATAGTTTGAGAAGACATTAGAGGTTCTGACCTCAAATAAATTAATATGTACAAAAATTTTAAAAGGAAATATGCATCACTCTTTATAGTGTGTATTGTATGTCTAGAGAAAATTTTCTTTTTTTATTTTAAAGACAAAAGAATGGAAACATATAAACCAGAATAACACAAAAACAATACAGGAAATACAAAATTATAGAGAAGATAGTAGGGAATTAGCACTGGATGCTGTATTACATGATGTTATCTTTGCATTTGTTAACACAAAAACAATAAAGGAAATACCAAACTGTAGAGAAGATGGTAGGGAATTAGCACTGGATGCTGTATTACATGACGTTATCTTTGCATTTGTTACTCAGCTATACAGATGATGGCTCTTTCGATTAATCAATTTTCTCCACCCTCATCTCCATTGTTCCACCACCCAATCAGTCGTCTTCCCTCCGATAATAACTGTACTTTTTGGTTTATTTACTCCCTTGGGCTCTCACATTGAGAAGAGACAAGGCTGCTTCAAATTATGCTCTAACAAACATGGGTGCACACAGATTGCTATGGCCAGAGGTGGAAAAGCAGCCATGCTCAAAGATGGAAGACAGGCAGGGAACCGGGTTCACTATGGTCAGGCCCCCACTGAGAATCCCTTAAGGCCATTGGGGCTCAGTCGAGCCCAGGGGGTCACCCCTACAGACCACCAGGCTCAAAATTTTCAACAATATATTAGCTTTGTGGAGAGAACTAGGTATAAGCCTACCTTACAGTTACCAATAGTATTTCTGCACACTAACTATAACCAATCAGAAAAATAAAATAAAATAAAATGTCACTTATAACAGCAACACATACTACAAAGTATTTAGGAATTACTTAAGGAAAATATACACGATCTCAGATTACCAGATAAAGAAATGCAAAATTGATCAAACAATATAAGCACTAAATGTTCTACTTTGAAGATAACAATATGCAATATAATAATGACTATTAATTTCCTATCATTTTGTTTGAAATTCTGTATCATTTTTACAGTTTATTTTGTCTCCTTTAAATGAAAAAATTATAAATCACATGATCTCTATGGAGCTGTCTGTCAAAAGGCACAAGGAGTAGTCTTCATACTATTCTTCATTTATTTATTCTAGCTTATTTTCTCCATAGCAAATAACATCACTCAAATACTCTATTTTATTTGTTTCTATATTTATTCTACATTTATTTTATTATTTCTATAGTTATTTCCTTCAAAGAGAATGCAAGTTCCTTAAGAACAGATCATTTGGGAGTTTCAACAAGGCTAAGAAAAGGAAGACTCACACTGTAGTTTTTCAGAGAAAATCAACTAAAAATACAGGTACTTGGAAGAAAGGGAAGGACATTCATCCTGATACCAAAATAAATCTGAAATAAGACACTGGTAGATTAAACAAAACATACACATAGGACTTTATAAAGCAATAAACCAGTCCACCAGGCTGGATGTGTGTTTCCTGCTGTTGAGATCAGGATTAGCACCAGAACAGAAACTGCCATTCCCAGGAAGTTTCACTGAAAAAAGGAGAGATGGAAAAAGTCTGGCAAACTCAGTCCACATAGATAGATGTAGAATAGGGCCCCTTACCCCTTTTGATTTCCTACAAACAGAGGACACTGCAGCCTGGTAAAAAACTTAGCTGGTGCACAGGGGTAAGTGACTGCTCCCTCCCTACTGACTGCCATTTGTTTTTTCCTTTTCTTTCCTTTCTTTTTCTTTTTCATTTTCTTTCCCTGCCAAGCACCATAAATTCTAAGTGGAACCTCTAGTGACAACAAGGTTAGGGACTTGACAGGGAAAGAAAGATCTCAAATTAAGACTTATCACAGTTTGTCAGATTCTAGGCCACGTGTGATGCTATTGTATTGCTAACTGTAATACTTCAGCAAAGGTGGCACACTTGCAATTAGTTGTTCTCCGTTCTGCAACAATACTGTGATCATCTGGGGTGTTAAACATCACCATGGCCCAGTACCAAAGGACCGGGGTTGAGCCAAATAAATGGCAACATCTCATCCTTAATAAATTGGGAAGGTAGGATCTTGGGACAGACGCAAAAACCAAAAACCTCCTACACATGAAAGACATCTCTGATGAACAGATATTTCCTAAGGAGGTTTCAATATTTGTAATAAAACTACATACCATAAGAAATATGCAGGCATCAACACAGGAAAAAAATTCCATTAAATTTAAAAAGAGAAAAAGCCAAGACACAGAAGCAAAACCCAACCCCAGACCTCCAGCCCACCCAGCACAAGTCCAAAGGACAAGGAGGTAGAAAAAAAATGGGGGTTACCTACCTGAAATTTCTGAAATGCTAGCAATAGAAGTGCAAACCCATATCAGGAAGACAAAACAAGCTCCTGCAAACAACCTAAGTTTTTTCTTTCTGGAATCTTTTTCAAATCAGATTTTATTGGTATATTTTAGATATACATAAGGATCACATTCATTTTCATCAAAGAGAAATTTGTAGCTGAACATGATATAACTTTTCCCCATCCCCCTACCCTTCCTTCAATATCTCCTCCCTCTCCGTTTCCAAAAACTTTGTTTTCATGTTTTCCTTCTTTTCTCATTTCTTTTACTTTTCCCTTCTTTCTTTTCCCCCTCCCAGCTCTCTTGCCTCCCTCCCCATCTGAATATTTTCTTCTTATTTTGCAATACCAATTATACATTTTGACCTTTATTTACACTTTTGGTTTCTTACACCAGAGAAACAATGCTGTATTTACTCATGTGTGTCCAATTTATTTCATTTAAGTGTATGGGCTCAAGGAGCCTTCATTTGCCTAGAAATGTCTTGAGTGCATCCTTCTTTATGGCAGAGTAGTACCCCACTGTATACAAAAAAACCACATCTTCTTTATTCATTTGCCAGTTGATAGGCACTTGAATTGTTTCCAAGATTGGCTATGCCATTATGAACATAACAAACTATGCCACTATGAACATCGGTGTGTATATATTGCTGTGATGTGATGCTTTTAATTCTTTTAGGATGATACCAAGGAGGGAAATGGCTGGATCAATGGAACCTCTACTCATTTTTTTCAGGAATCTCCACACTGATTTGCACAGAGGTACCAGTCTACACTCTCACCAACAGTGGAGAAGGGTTTCATTTTCCCCATAACATGGCTGACATTTGTTATCAACATTGGTTGATTTCTTTCCAGGGTGAAAAGTGTTAATTTGTATCTCTCAAATGACCGTGACAATGAACATTTTTTTATATATTTATTTACCATTCGTATTTCTTTATCTGAGAAGTGTGTATTTATTTCAGATGCCCAATCCATAAATGAGCATCTGAGATGAATAACCTAATGTTGAATCTCAAACTTCTAGAAAAAGAAAAGCAAATCAAGCCAAAAGCTCACATGTGGGAAGAAATTATAAATATCAGAGCAGAAATTAATGCAATTGTGACTAGGAAAACAATACAAAGAGTGAATGAATCATAGAGTTGGTTCTTTGAAAGATTAAATAAACTTGATATACCCTTATTCAACCTTATCAAAAAAAAGGCAAGAAAATACTCAAATTCAGGCAATTAGGAACAAATAAGGTGAAATCACAACAAATCTTGCAGATACACAGATTATCAATACTTCAAGAAACTTTATTCTAACAAAATGGAGAACACAGAAGAATTGAACAAATTCCTAGATACATGTGAAATACCAATGCTGAATCAAGAAGATATAAAAATTCTAAATAACCCAATATCAGCCAATGAAATTGAAAATGTAATTACAAATCTACCAACAAAGGAAAGCCCATGTCCTAATGATTATGCAGCTGAGTTCTACAAGAAATTTAGAGAGGGTCTAATGCCATTACTCCTCAAACTTTTCAGTGAAATAGAAAGGGAAGCAACACTCCTAAATTCATTCCTGGAAGCCAGTATTGCCCTCATACAAAAACTAGAGCAGGATCCAATCAAAAAAGAGGACTATGTGCCAATCTCCCTATCCAACATAGATCCAAAAACTCAACAAGCCACTGGCAAACAAAATGCAGCAAATCATTGAGATGATCATACACCATGACAAAGTAGGATTCATCCCAGTAATGCAGAGATGATTCAATATATGCAAATCAATAAACATAATACACCATATTATCAGAGTCAAGGACAAAAATCATATGATCATCTCAATAGATGCAGAAAATACATTTTACAAAGTCCAACACTCATTCACAATAAAAAAACCTTTAGGAAACTGGGACAGTCTTTATCTAAATCTGATAAGAACCATCTATAACAAACTAAAAGCCCATATCATATTAAATGGTCAAAATTGAAAGTTTTCACTCTAAAATCAGAAACAAGAAAAGGATATTTACTGTCTCCACTCCTATTCACTATAGTCCTGGAAACATTAGCCAGAGCAACTAGGAGAAAGAATTAGAGGAATAATGATAGGAAAGGAATAAGTTAAATTATCATTATTTACAGATAATATGATACTTTACATAGAAGATCTCAAAATCTCCACCTAATGACTTCAAGCTCTAATAATCAGATTCAGTAGAGTAGCTGGATACAAAGTCAACATTCAAAAATCAATAGCATATTTGTACACAATTAAACTCACTAAAGGAGAAATTAGGGAAACAACACCCTTCACAATAGCATAAAAAATTAAATACTTAAGTATCAATCTAACATAGTAAAAGATCTTTATATCGAAAACTACAGTACTCTGAAAAAGGAGATCAAAGAGGATATCAAAAACTGGAAAAATATCTCTTGCTCTTGAGTAGGAAGAACCAACAGTGAAAATAGCCATACTCCCAAGATTGCTATACAGATTTAATGTACTCTCAGTCAACATATCATTAGCACACCTCACAGAACTAGAGAAAACAATCCTAAAATTCATTTGGAACCAAAAGAGACCTAGAATAGCAAAAGCAGTTCTGGGCAACAAAGGCGAAGCAGGGGTCATCACAATCCCTGACTGGAAATAATACAACAGAGCTATTGAGATAAAAACAGCTTGGTACTGGTGAAAACCCAGACCTGAGGATCAATGCAACAGAATAGAAGACGCAGAAACAACTCCAAAGGCACTCAGTCACTTAACTTTTGACAAAGGGGCCAAACACGTTAGGTGGAAGAAGGATTACCTTTTTAATAAATAGTGCTGGAAAAGTTGGCTTTCCACATGCTGAAGACTAAAACTAGACATATGTCTTTCATCATGCATTAAATTGAAAACAATGGGTCAAAGATCTAATTATTAAAACAGAATACTAAATCTGCTGGAAGACAGAATAGGTCTGTAGGACCTGGAAGACACAGGTATAGGCAAAGACTTTATGAACAAAACCCTGATTGCACAAGAACTATCATAAAGAATCAACAACTGGGGTCTCATCTTATTAAAAAGCTTTTGCACATAGCAAAAGAAAGTATCAAAAGAGTGAACAAAAAACCCACAGAGAGGGGCAAAATTTATGCTAGGTTTTCTTCAGACAAAGGACTAATATCTAGAATATATAAAGAACTGGAAAAAAAATCAGACCCTCCAAATGCAAAGACCCAATCCAAAAATGGGCTTCTGAAATGAATAGACGTTTCTCAGAAGAAGTACAAATGGCAAATAAATATATGAAAAAATGTTCAAAATAATTTGAGAGATGCAAATTAAAGCTATGCTGAGATTCCATCTCACTCCAGAAAGAATGGCTATTATCAAGAAAACAACCAATAACAATTGTTGGGGGTGCTGTAGGGAAAAGAAGAACCCTTCTCCATTGTCGGTGGGAGTGTAGACTGGTGCAACCATTGTGGAAATTAGTGTGGAGATTCCTCTAAAAACTAAAATTAGCAGTCCAGCTATCTCCCTTCTGGGTATCTTCTCAAAAGAATTAAAAGCATCAGACCACACTGATATATGCACACCCATGTATATAGTGGCACAGTTTGTAAAATGATTTGAGAGTTCATAAATATTCTTTCATTGGTTAATAATGTGTGAGAGTTACTACAGATGAATGAGTAAAAAAAGGACTGTTTAATAAATGGACTGCTGCATAGAAAAATTAACATTGGATCATAATTAACATGTATGTAAAATGCATGTCAGCATACTAAAGAAGTAACTGTAAAGGTTGAAAGTTAAAATATAATTAAATAAAAATATAGCATTTACTGGACTAGGAGCAGGAACATATTACAGGAAAAAACAAAACTTTAAAAGCACAGATCATAAAAGAAAAATATGTTGAATTTGATTATACCAAGATGAAGGAATTCTGTTGTTCAACAAAGGAGTCTATGGATAAAGAAGGCTTTTCTTTCTTTCTTTCTTCTCTTTCTCTGTCTCTGTCTCTGTCTCTGTCTCTGTCTCTCTCTCTCTCTCTCTCCCCTCCTTCTCCCTTCCTTTCTTCCTTCACTTTTCTTTGAACCCAGGACCTTTGCATGGAACTACATCCCCAGTTATTTTTTATTATTTTGATACAGGATCTTACTAAGTGGTTAAAATGCCCCAGCTGGACTCAAATTTGCGATCTTCCTCCCTCAGCCTCCCAGGGTGCTGGGACTGCAGACTTTTACCACCATGTCTGGTTCTCTATAGCTAAAGTTAATTGAGAGGGGAGGGATTGGAAATACCTATTTGCAATGGTCCTAACAGAACAGCACTAATATCTGTAGAATTTGCAACAACAAAGAAATGGCCAAAAGCCCAAATGAAGAACTGGCAAAAAGAAAAGAAAAGACGCAGTACGGGGCAGTGGAAACTTAAATGATGAACAATCTGATTCACCCAGAAAATGTTCCATTCTGTGCCCTCTGTGAGACAGGCATGAGTGTAGACAGCTGTGGTGCGTTAGTGAACCTCACACAGAGTGCTGTGATCTGGGTGAAGATAGGAGGCAGGTGTTTAAAAACAAGGTGAGGGGAAGGGGAGTGTAGGCCAGGGAGGAAGTGCGCTTTAGCAAACAGGGCGGTTGTGTAAATCTCATTGAAGGGATGTCAGCTGGGTGAAGAACTGCAGGAGGCAAGAGTGTAGAGCGGGGATGGGGACCGTGTGGACTGGACAGTTTGGAATGAAGGCAGGAGGCAGTCAGGAACGCTGTGAGTAACTCCCAGTCCATACCGAAGTCACGCAAAATAAAATCATGTCCTATTAGGCTGGAGACATTCACACCAGGCCAAACATTGGTGAGGTTGTACATATAAAAAGAACAATTGCCCACAGCAGTGCAAACTTTAAGGTTATTCCCCAGAGCATTATCTGTGACACACCTGTGTACACACCCATAAGAAATTTCTACATGGGAGGTTCAGTGCATAACTGAGAATGATGGCCAGAATATTATGAATACTGTGGATGAGCATGAACTGTTGCAGTAAATCTTAAACTGTAATGTTACACAAAAAAATATGCACATAATATGATGCTTACCAATATGATGCATTTAAATACATACACATTTTCCTATGTAATTAATAAGTTAAACTCTTTAGAATAGGAACCCCAAAGCAAAGAAGAAACAGGAGTAAAACTGAGATTAAAAAAGAGTTAATTTTTCAAAAGTAAAAATGAAAGGCCTTGTGCAAGAGACAAAGTTCAATGAAGCGTATGTCCACTGCTTAGCTCTGCACCAGAAATTTTTAAAAACAACTTACTTTCTAATGTTCCAAATCTCAACCTATATTGTCTTTATACATTTCATAAAAGACAACTAAGATAGAAATGGGCGTGTCAGTACATCATTCAGTCAGTAGAAATTCAGTAATTTTTTTATTTTAAAGAGAAAAGAACAAAAACAAACTAACACACACAGAGACATAAACAAAACAACACAAAACAATAAAAATGATACAAAATTTCAAATAAGGTGATAGGAAATTAACGATGGTTTTTGTAGTACATATTACCTTCAAATTGGTTGCTCAGATAGCCAGATATAGGCATGTAAGATTGATGAAACAATTAAACTTAACTGTTCCTTTCAATAAAGCAATGGAAATTAGTAGTACAATTATCTTAGCTATCTTGTGTATGTATGTACACACACACACACACACACACACACACACACACTTATTTTTCTCTTCCTTTTTTCTTTCTTTTCTCCTTTCCCTCATCCCAGTTGTTCTTTCCTTTTGAGCAGTTTCTTTCCCTTTCACAATATCTATTGTACCTTTCAGATTTTATTTACTTTTTCAGGTTCTGACACTAGGGAGTCAATACAATGTCTACACATGTGAGTCTGATTTATTTCACTGAGGAGTAGAGTCTCTAATTGCATCTATTTACCTATAAAAGCCTTCAGTTTATCTTTCTTTGTAGCTGAGTAATATTCAATAACATTTTTAAGGAACTGGGAATTGAGTATGATAAAACCCATCCATTGCTCTCCAGAAGTTCACAGTCTAACTTGAAAGTAGAAGCAGGGTACACTTTAACAACAGGAGAGATGTTTGGCTTCGTTTTTACATGTTTTACAGAGCAGCAAGGCACAGAGAATCAGGCTGTGAAAATTGACCCACCTTCATAAAAAACCTTAGGAAAAAGAACATGTCTCTCCTTCCATTTTATCTAGAATATTTCTCTTGACTGTTGGAAAGAAGAAACTATTCTTTGAATCTTTATCCTGTTTCGCTAAATTTTCCCAATACTTTTTGTAAGGCACCAATCACATCCTTGTTCCTCAAACTGTAGATTAAGGGGTTAAGCATTGGGGTCACTATGGCATAGAGCAGGGCAACCATCTTCTCCTGTTCTGTGGAGGAGCCCCCCACGGGTCTCATGTATGTGAAGATGGCTGTGCCAAAACACATGGACACCACGGTGAGGTGGGAGGTGCAGGTCCCAAAGGCTTTGCGGCGGCCCTGGGAAGAGTGAATGTGCAGAATGGTGGCCACTATTTGCACATAAGAGAACAGGACCAGAAAGCAGGGCAGCACAATCACTAGAAATCCTGAGATGGCCACCATGATCTTGTTGAAGGCGATGTCCACACAGGCGAGCCTCAGCACAGCCAGCATCTCGCAGGCAAAGTGATTAATGATGTGACGACACAGGGGCAACTGGAAGATGAGGATTGTCTGCATCAGCGAATTCATGCAACCGGCCACCAGGCAGCCGGCAGCCAGGCCAAGACACAGCCCTCCATGCATGATGACTGTGTAGTGCAGCGGGTGGCACACTGCCACGTAGCGGTCATAGGCCATGGTCCCCAGCAGGAAAAACTCTGTGCTGCCCATTGCTAGGGACACATAGAGCTGAAGCACACAGCTGTGGAATGAGACGGACTTCTGGGACGACAGGAAGTGAACGAGCATCTGTGGGACAGTGCTGTTGGTGTAACAGATGTCCACAAGTGACAGGACACTGAGGAAAAGGTACATGGGTGTGTGGAGCCTGGGGTCCAGCCTGATGAGGAGGAGGATGAGGAAGTTCCCCAGAACAGTCAGGAGGTACATGGCCAGAAACAGGACAAAGAGGGAGACCTGAGTGTGCCAGTCATTGGAGAGGCCCAGCAGGGTGAACTCACTCATCCATGTTTGGTTGTTCCTGCCTGTGAGCCCCTGAGGACCAAGTCCAAGTAATGCATCAACAAATAGTGGTGCATAACCAGACCCAAACCCTTCTTATCTCCTTCTCCAAGTGAGGAAGATGTTACGAGAACATCTAGAAGTTCGAGGTAAAAAGATTGACTACAAAACTTGAGTTTCTTCTAGACACCCAGTACCTAACCATGGAGTTTGTTCATTTCTTTGTTGGAAACCGGTTTTCTTCTACTTGTATCTGAGAATCCACAGTGAATTACCCAGAAGTTACCCATAGTTTTATATAAGTTTACTTTTTTTATCCCCTGGATTCTCTAATTATGAACACATGGTGTTCAGTATCCACTCTTCTATAAACAGAAATTTGGAATATCAACTTATAGAATAGCAAATTTAATAGATTTTTAAAATGGCAAGAAATATACAAAATTACATTTTAGAAAAATAAAAACATTAAAATCTGAGTGAACATGTTCAGTCTTAATGAAAGAGCATAGGGGAAGATAAGAAGAAATCACCCCAAATTTATGTTCGTTCTCCTTTAGTAGAGTGGCAAAGAATGGTCTGTCACAGGATGTGCCTGTCCAAAAAATAATGCAGTCCAGTGTTACCTTTACTATCTTCCCTGGCAAATGATGTGAACGCCAACATCCATCACACACTTAGCTCATTAACAGTGGGCTAATGGGAATCCTGCTGCCCTTCTTCGCTGATCCTATTACTATGGATCCTGAATAGTGATGGGGTTTGGAGACCAGGATGTGATAAGTATTAATCCCTAGAATTAACTAATGGAAATGACTGCTGATCTTCTCTTTCTCATAACTCCTTTTACTTCCATTTCAGATGTATTTGACCCTGTCAGTCTTTTGGAGAACTTTGCCTTTCATATCTCTGAGCTGTTCTCTATTGACTTTGACTCCTGCTACCACAGGAGTCATCTGGTTTGCTCCATATGGTCCCCGAACTTTCTGACCTTGATGATGTACTAATGTTTCAGAAACTTCGAGGGGTCTGTATTCAGGAAAGTGCTTTGGAAATCTTAATCATCTCGGGTTTGCATTTCATTCAAATGACAAGGGATTTCCAAGAGCCTCCCAGGCTGGACAAAGTTTATGCTCAATTTCTCACTTACTCTGCACCTCTAGTTACTTACTCTGCATTGTAGAGAGATAACATGGGACCACACAGAGCTGTCTCAGCCAGACAGATGATCCACCTGCCATCTTTGAGTAGGTATGGTCACTAAATATATGGCAAGGGTTGGACTTTGTGTTAAGTGTGTTCATAATAGTAAGGGCCTTGAAGCTAAGTGAAGATCAGTAAGGTGCTGGATTTTCATCTTTGGCTGCAGACAAAAGTCTGTAGGTGTGTGCATAGGCATCCTGCCTTCATCTGTGAATAAATCCATCTCAGTAAATCACCCTACCCTAAGATAACTCATGCAACATACAAGGGGAGGCATTGTTGAATTCTTTAGAAGTTGCTCCAGAACTTCAAAAGATTAGCAAATCATATTATAATATTTCCAGAAGAAACAGGATACTTACCATTTTAATCCTTACTGAGAAAGGAAAATTTGAAATATGAAGTCATCAGCGGTAGGTGTCTGACACTGTAGGCACAAAAGCAAGAGATAAGGAAAAAGTAGGGCGTGAGACACCTCAATGGAACTTGGCTGTAGACAGTCACTATGTTATAAGCCAGACTTGAGAGATGAATGGGATAGTTTCCTGTTGTTACATAGGAAACAACTCATGTGAAAGAATTTTGTCAGCAAAGAGCTGAAATAGTAGTGCAGCAGTAAAGATACATGAGATTAGTTCATGTTTACCAGCCATTAAGTAAAGGCGCTGCTGAAAATTCTCACTGATGTTAATATCTTGGAATTTTGAGCCTTTCACTTCTTCAGAAATAATGTTAATAAAAGAATCGACAATAAAAACATAATTCCTGATCTTTGGCCAGTAATGTCACTTAAAGCCCCTGGGGTCCAGGGAAACACTGCCTGTCATCTTCAAAGATTACCATCAGCACCTCCTCTGGACCGATATGCATTACTGAAAGCCAATTGAAGGGATAAGAAAAGACTCCTAGCCAGCTGTGTACGTATCAGTAGCTGGAAATAGGGTCAGCTTCAGCCAAAATGGAGGCAACTGCTCCTCCTTCAAGAGGAGTTGCCCAGGTGGGCCCTCCACAGCTACTGATTAGAGACGGAATACAAAAATTCAGTGACCCATTTAAAGGGAGCCGATATCAAGTTGGTCCTAACTCATTAGAGGTACAAAGGGACACTAAAGGGATAGGAACATGACACCAATATTAGAAACAATAAGTTTATAAGGACAACAGGACCAAATAGTACAAAATGTCTGAAATATTTTTTTGAAAAATTAATACTGGTAAGCAAATAAATCTTAGCAGATCTTCAAAAGTAAAATGGCAAGGTTGTAACTGACAATAATAGTAAAATCAACAAGAGTTTCTGTGCCTTTTCTTCTTGGAAGTAATGGCTGTAGTCATAGATCACATTTTCTCAACAAAAGAAGTCACATGTAAAGCTTGAACTATCCCAGAAATAGTAATTGGCTAAACAGTCCTTCCCGCCCATCCCTACTTCCTTGTACGTACTGATATGTACCTGCTGCTGGCAATGATAGAAGGATAATAGCTCCTAATTCAAGTAAAATTACCTTCTACTCAGCAAAATTTAACAGTGACTGGCAGCATAGACCTGTTCTCTGATCCTCAAACCAAAAGTCAGTGGGTCATTTATCCTTGTTGTATTATCTTCCTTTCTTGGTTAAGGACTTAACAAAGGCAATGTCGTCCCATCTTCCCCTCCCTGAATATTATCCTCACTTCCTTCTTTGTTCCAATGAAGTAGGACAGACTCGAATATATGATCCCTTCTGTTAGATCCAGAAAGGGCACTGCTGCAACTCAACCTGGTGATTCTTGTGAAAGCAGTCAAAATAGCTGAAAGAAATAACTTCTCAGTTTGGCTACAGAAAATGTGTCTTTTTAGAATCAATTGGTAAAGGTGGATCTATATCTCTTCAGTATCCAAATTCAGTCGAACTGCCATGTGAGATTTAAAAGGATAGGAAGAGTCTGTGTGTTGAGGAGACCTGAGTTCCAGCAGAGACCTGGGTTCCAAGAGAGACCTGGGTTCTGGTCTCAAGATACACTCATAAGTCTCTGAACAAGGCTGGTTCATCTCTAGGACAGGAGGCCAGCACTGCCCTGGAAGTCTGCCCGGGATGTGAGATGCAGAAGAAATAACTTTTCTTTCCCTAGAGGTAAAATCTCCACAGGCCAATTATGTTGTACTTGTTAGTCTTCTGTTACTTTTTCCTCTTCATTTTCTTCTTCATCTTTAAACCTCCATTTTTTCCCCTCTTTCATGAATTTCTATGTAGCTATTTCTTCCCCTTAAAGTCTCACATACATTTAAGAGACTTTAAAATAATCGTGTTGTTTTGATTAACCCAGAAACTTAAGAAGAAAAGCCACATATGTCTCCCAGTTAACAATCTTCTCAGTGTTTGTTGAAGTTTTTTTTTTAAGGCAGTTATAACTCACCTGAGACTTTTTCTGCCCACATTCATGATTTAGGATATGTGACCCAATGTGTACAATATTTCATGGGCCATGTACAGCAACATTGAGAAATATGTCCTGTAACATAACATTGAATATGTACATGATTTATGATCAAATGATTGTGTTACAACTGATATAAATATATTGTGGAACTTTCCCCCTTTCTGAATCACTATGAAAGACTCCTTTTTAACTGGAAAATTATTTAATTTTTAAAATTTATCTAGAGATGTGTCTTTAAGGAATTACTTGTTTTAAGCATCTCTAATTAGAAAGTGTTTTTACTGACCGAAACTTGGACTCACTCTAATTTGTAGCACTTACTAAAATACTACAAACATCATGTACATACAAACTCATCCAACACAGGTACCCATTTTTATTGTCCAGTAGTGCAATTGCTGTATGACAAGTATGACTGTTGATCCTAGTAAGTCGATCTGACTGGATTAAGAAACCCCTAGCAGATTAGCAGAGCATAGTTTTGCGGGTCCCTGGTGGGTCACAGAAGCATGACCTTGGTTGCTATGCATAGAGTCTGCCCCTTTCCCTCTCTAGCACATTGCTCCCCTGCTCTGCTTCCCAGCTGCCGTAAGCTGAGCATCCTTTCTCCACCATACTCTTCTACCATTTACGTTTTTCTGCTTTGGAGCCAGCCTACTGGACTGACTCTCCTAAACCTGTGAGCCAAATTAAACCTCTCCCCCAACTTTTAGTGTTGGGTATTGTGACCCAGCCATGAGAGAGCTAATACAGGGAATTGACAGAGGAAGAGTGAGGTCACTGCTGTGGTTCAGAAGCCTTTGGATTATGTGGTTTAGAATATTTTGGAACCCACATGTGTGAGGAATATGGAAAGATTCGTTAATGCAGGCTAGGAAATATGGAGACTGTTATAAGCAGAGCCTGATGGGAGATTCCGGTCATACCTCAGAACATCACAGATGTTCATAGGAATGCAAAGAGTAAAAACTAGCCCTGTGAGGATTCAAATGTGAATGCTACTGTGAATTAGGCTAAAGATCATGCATATTCCATTCTGGCATGATGCTGAATACATGTTGCCCATGTCCTGAAACTTTTTGTGAGGCTGAGCTTAAAAGCTACAGACTAATTGATCTCAAAGAGGAAATTTAAAGGAAACCAAATATTCATGCTTTGGTGTGGTAATCCTGGCAGCTTTTAGCAAGTTTATAATGAGAAACTGGAGCAAAAAAAAAAAAGAGAGTAGGTGTATTTTATAAACTAACATTTTGGTGTGAAAGGGACCACAAGTAAATCTGGAGCCAAGGCTGTGTAGTAGCTGAAAATATTAGCACCATTAGGCAGACTTTGTTGAAATGGGAAAGGGATGTGTGCAGAGAGTTAAAGTGAGAGCTAGAAAGGACTGAGGAAGTAACAACAACCAATTAATTTGTACAGGCCCAAGACAGAAGTTGCCTTGAGGGTATCTCAGAAATCAGCAAGATCTCACACATCCCAGGCTCAAGAATGTGAATTACTAAACTTTTATTTGAGAAGAAAGTCTCTGGGACTTCTGCCCAAGAAGGGCCTCCCAGGTAGTTGATTCCACAGCATGCAGAATGCAAGAGTTTTGGGGTTAGGAAGGCTTTCATCCAGATCTTAAAGGAAAAACTAGGAGGCCAGGCAAAGCACTTCAGCCAGGCAAAGTGCTTCTGCCAGGTCAGTTTAGTAGAGGGAATGACAGAAATAATGTAGTGGAGAACCCATGAAGTCAGAGCTGCCAGTGATATGGAACAGCTGCTGAGAAAGGCTGCAAACGGTGAGAACAGTCAGTTGAAGAGAGAGGACATGTAGGCTGCAACCAGCAAGCTCCTACTGGTAAGAAAACTTGAACCCTAAGTTCTCAGTCCTGTTTATGATGATTGCCTCATGTTAGGTAGAATGACTATGATATTGATATTGTGTTTGTTTAGAGATTTAGCATGCTTTAATGAAATGCATTGGATGTCAAGTTGACAGTGGGAAGCTGGTGACCAGCAATCCTGATCTGCCAAGTTGCTTGGGTTAAGAAATGCTGAACAGATCAGCAGAGCACAGTTTGAAGTATGTCTGGATAGCTTATGTGGGCTTGATCTTGGGTAATATTCTGTCTTATGATCCCTGCCCAAGTATTCCCTGCCACAGTCATTGCTGTGGTTTCTCTTCCTTGATGCCATGCACGAAGCATCCACACTGTCCTTCCAGCATGAGGCATCTCTCTTGGAGTCAGTGGATCATGGAGTAAATCTCCCGGGTGAGCCAAGTTAAACCTCTTATCCTTTAACTTGTAGGTGTCAGATGTTATGGCCCAATCACAAGGAAGCTCACTGATACAATAGATTAACTGTATGTGTGCTGCCAAGAAAATTAGCACAAGTCTCTTTTGGCCAAGCAGATTAAGTTTTCTAAAACATAGTGGTGCTGATTAAATTCTCATTAATTATGTTTTGCCCTATCTATTCTCTGTCCTTGGTATTGCCAGTCTTATATTTTAGCCATTCTGATGACCACATAGTAGTATTGCGTTCTGATGACATTTTATATTTCTTTTATGGTTAATGAGGTTGTGCATATTTTCAAACGTTTACTTGCCATTTTATTATTCTATATTCTGAAAGGTATATATAATATTTTGCCCTATTCTCTAAGAACATGATAATTCGTTTTATAACAAAATTACTGTGTTACCGCAAACTGATCCCTTTTTTTATGTTCCTATAAATGTGCCATAGGATTGTGAACTTTTATTGTGAAAAGTAAGAAGAGTGAAGAAAGTACAGAACACTGTTGAAAGCCACAGAGTTCGCTGTTTTCTCCATGTCTGCTCATGATTTTGTAAAGGCTCATGTTATTACAAATTTAATTTCCCCTTGATCTCTGGCAACAGTATTTAGACAGTACTTAACACGAATGAGAGCACATGGAGAGTTGCACAGCGCTTAAATCATTGTTACACCAAACTCAGTACCTCGAGAGCTCCAGAGATAATCACATCTTTGTAAAGTTGACTACAATGCAAATTTCTTCTGAATATTTTTGCTTGTTTTATAATATGTTTTTGTAATTTGTCACTTTAAAGAAAATAAGACAAGCAAATGAATGTCTGTATCTTTCCAAAGTTTCGACATTGGTCAACTCATATTATGAATGGAAGAATAAAGCCAGCTCTCCCTACCTTCCAATAAAGGATGAAGAAAGAGAGCTTAGACTAATCACAGGTGTGTTTATTGACTATATGAATGTTATGGGCTGAATTGGTTCCTCAAGTTTGTATACTGAAATTTTAAGCCACAGAAACCTCAGAATATGACTATATTAAGAGACAAGCCTGAAAAGTATTATAAGCTAAAATGAGACTAAAATGAGGTCTTCAGTGTAGTCTTAACCTAGTATGATTAAAGATTTTCTAAGAAAGAGATTAGGACACACACACACACAGACAGACTGACTGACAGAGACAGAGACAGAAAGAGAGACAGAGAGATACAGACAGAGATGGGAATAGAGAAATCTGAAGAAAACACCAGGATAATAATAATACATAGCATTTGGCCCTGAATCAAGGCCAGCAGTTTTCTGTAGCTGTTGGCTTCAAGCAGGAGCCGAAAGTGGTATCTTTCTATGGTCTGCTGGCCATTTCAGAACTTTAGAAGTGTAATGGTCAATTCATTAGAAAGTAACAAATAACTAAATAAATTTTAAGAGAGAACTTCAAGATGGCGACCGGGTAGGCAACAGAGAGAACCTTCTGGAGGAATGCCACTCAGGCAAAGTACAGAAGGGAAAGAGGTGGGTATCCTGAACTCAGGAAGGATCTGAAATGGGAATTGAAGCCCTCGGAAAGACTAAGCAAAACCTCTGCTGGAGGAAAGGATCAGAGATCCGCCATGGCGCAGTCAGAGGGAGAGGAGAAGGAGGAAGTCACCGCTCCAAGCATACCCATGGCCCGCGCCCTCATTCTGGCATTCACAGCTTCAGCTTCGAAGGCCCATGCTCACAGAAGCCTCCCAACTCAGCCAGAGGAGAGCGGAGTCCTGAGAGCTGGTCCAGGGCTGGAGAGAGGAGGGCGCAGCCAGGAAAGAAGGCAATGGTGGTCAGTAGCAGTTGTCGAACCCAGTGTGAGAATGAGACATTGCGACAGCCACTGGGGCAGAGTCCCCACCCTGTGGCAACCTTCCTAATCAGTGCCTGGAGAGAATCAATACAACTAGTACACAGCGCACCATGCCCGGCTCTGGGCCTGCCTCAAGATGGTGGCCCCCTGCCTCTCAGCTGGGTGAGCAGCTACTGGCAGAGAGCAGCAGGGAACCTCAGTGGTGAGCCGCGGTGGCTCCCAGGGATCCGGCCGAGGAGCAAACGGGGGCTCCAGCACCGCAACAGGAGGGAGATGCAGATGGAGGTGGATCACGTGGCTCCACGCCTTTCTCACTCCAACATTAGGCAGGAAGCATGAGCTGGGTTGCCGAGGCTCAGCTCCCACCCTGAACTCTCTCTGGGAGCACCTTGAGTCTTGGCAGCTTGAGCAAGCACCACCTGTTCCTGGCAACAATGGGACGAATCCACAGTCTTCAGGACTCACCCCAAACTATTAATGTATGCACCAAGAGGGTCTCCTTACAGCTTGCACATATGAACCTTGCATGATCCCACAGCTGCTCCACCAAAGTGGGCCCTGCAGCTGCTCCACAGTGGGCCCCGCGGCTGCTCCGCTGTGGGCCCTGTGGCTGCTCCGCTGTGGGCCCCATGGCTGCTCCGCCACAGTGGGCCCCACGGCTGCTCTGCTGTGGGCCCTGCAGCTGATCTGCTGAGGGCCCCGCTGAGGGCACCTCAGGAACTAGACCCACCCCCACCCATAGCACAGTGACAGGGTGGAGCTGGGCGGTCCATTGTGAGCATATGTGCTTTTCCACGTCTGACAATGGCAGTTTGTATACACCCATGTATGTTATAGTATAGTCTGAGGCAGCTATATGTCTTCCCAAGGCAAGAGTCCAGGGGTATAGATAAACCCAGGAGTACAGTTATTATCACAGGGAAGATGACTGATTGAGTGGTAGGGCAATGGAGATGAGGGAGGAGAAAAACTGAATGATCAAATGGGCCATCATCTGTGTAACTGAGTGACAAAGATGAAGGTAACATTATGTAGGACAGCATCCAGAGTTAATTCCCTTCTGTGTTCTCTATAATTCTGTATTTCCTCAATTGTTTTTGTATTAACAGAAGTGAAGATAACTTTATATTATACAGCATCCAGTGCAAATTCCTTACTATCTTCTCTATAATTTGGTATTTCCTTTAATGTTTTTGTGTTAACTAATATGAAGATAACATTATGCAATACAACATCCAGTGGTAATTCCCTACTATATTCTGTATAATT
>PVLD010005597.1:0-56730 GCA_004027595.1 Dinomys branickii
AAAAAAAAAAAAAAAAAAAAAAAAGAAAATATATGAACAGACATCTATTTACAAACCAGCATAAGAACAATACAAGCAATATTGAATTACACACAAAATGATAGGAAATTAACCATGGTTGTTGTGTTACATATTGATGTCTTCAAAGTGGTCACTCAGGAAAACAAATATAGATGTGCAAGATTGATCACATAGTTAATATTTAACTCTTCCTTTCAGCAAAGTGATAGAAGCCAGTAGTACAACTATGTTAGCTCTCCTGTATATACATATATGCATAATTTTCCCCTTCTTTCTTTCCTCTTTTCCCTCATCCCAGTTATTCTTTACTTTTCAGAAGTTTCCTTTCGTTTCACAATGTCTGTCATATCTACTCATTTTTATTCACTCTTTCAGGTTCTTACACTAGTGAGAAAATATGTTGCTTACCCATGGAGGTCTGATTTATGTCACTTATGAGTACGGTCTCTAGTTGTGACCATTTACTTGTGAAAGCCTTGAGTTTATCTTTCTTTATAGCTGAATAATATTCCATTATATAAAAGTACCACAATTTTTTATCCATTCCTCAATGGTTATACATTTGGGTTGCTTCCACAATTTAGCAACTACAAATTGTGCTGCTATAAACATGGGTGCACATATATTGCTGTGATATGATGTTTTCAGATCTTCTGGGAAAATACCCAGAAGGGGCGCAGCTGGGTTGAATGGGACATTTAGACCTACTTTGCTAGGGAATCTCCAAACTGATTTCAACAGTGGTTTCACCAGTCTACATTCCCACCAGCAGTGAAGAGTTTCTATTTCTCCACAATCTTGACAGCATTTGTTATTGGTTGATTTCTTGATAATAGGCATTCTCACTGGGGTGAGATGAAATCTCATTGTTGTTTTAATTTGCATTTCTCAAATGACTAATGATGTTGAACATTTTTTCATGTATTTATTTGACATTTGTATTTCTTTATCTGAGAAGTGTGTATTCATCTCAGATTCCCTTTTTTGGGTTGGGCTTTTGAATTTTGGGGGGGCTGATGTTTTTTAGTTCTTTATATGTTCTAGATAGAAGACCTTTGTCCAAGGGACAGTTAGCTAAATTTTTTCCCAATTTGTGGGTTTTATTTTTACTCTGCTGGTGATTTCTTTAGATGTTCAAAAACTTTTCAGTAGGATGAGACCCAAGTTGTTGATTCTTTAAAGTATTTCCCTTGTGGTTTGGTTTTTGTTCATGAACTCTGCCTACCTCAGTGTCTTGATGATTTTTACCTACTTTCTCTTCCAGTAGATTTAGTGTTTCTGTTTTAATACTGAGATCTGTGGTCCATTTTGACTTTAGTTTGGTGCATGGTGATAGATTTGGGTCTATTTTCAGTCTTTGGCAGTTGGCAAGCCAATTTTTTCCAGCACCATTTATTAAAGAGGCTATCATTCTTCCAGTGAGTTTGTTTGGCATCTTTGTCAAAGATTAGGTGGCTGAGTGTGTTTGTGATTGTGGCTACATGTTCCAGTCTGTTCCACTGATCCTCTGGTCTGTTTTTTAGCCAGTACCAGGTTGATTTTATTACAGTGGATTTGTGGTATAGTTTCATGTCAAGGTTTGTGATTCCCCCGACTTGTCTTTGTTGCCCAGGATTGCTTTTGCTATTTTGTGTCCCTTCTGGTTCCAGATGAATTTAAGGAGTGTTTTCTCTATATCTGTGAGGTATGCTAATGGTATTCTAATGGGACTTGCATTGAATCTGTACAACAGTTTTTGGAGTATGGCCTTTTTCACAATGTTGGTTCTTCCTATCGATGAGCAAGGAATATTTTTCCATTCACCGACATCCTCTTTGATCTCTTTTTTCAGAGTGGTGTATTTATCATTGAGTAGATCTTTTACTTCTTTTGTTTGATTTATTCCTAAATATTTCAATTTCTTGGATGCTATTGCAAAAGGTATGGTTTCCTTAATTTCTGTCTCAGTCTGTTTGTTGTTTGTGTATAAGAGTGCTACTGATTTTTGAGTGTTGACTTTGTATTTAGCTATACTACTGAATTTGTTGAGTAATTCAAGGAGTCTTCTGGTGGAGTTTTTGGGATATTCCATGTAAAGTCTCATGTCATCTGAAGATAGTGATAGTTTCACTTCTTCCTTTCCTACCCTTATTCCCTTTGTTTCTTTTGTGTAATTGCTCTGGCTGATGTCTCCAGAACTATGTTGAATAGGAGCGGTGACAGTGGACATCCTTGTAACAATATGGAATGTTTCACGAATCTGCGTGTCATCCTTGTGCAGGGGCCCTGCTGATCTTCTCTGTATTGTTCCAATTTTAGTATATGTGCTGCTGAAGTGAGCACTCACTCAATGTTTTTATCACACCTCACACCTTGTCCCATATCAAAAATAATCTTATTATATAAATAGGACAAAATGTTTTGCCTTCAGTAGAGGAAATAAAAGCTCAGAAACATGAAATAATTTGCTTGAAGTTAGAGAACTAATACAAAATGGACCCAAAGCTGGGCATAGTGGAGCATGCTTGTAGTCCTGAACCTGTAGGCTGAGTAGGATGATAAGTTTAGCCTGGGCTAAAAGGACAGTCTGGAGAGCAAGATCCAATATCAAAACAGAAGAAGAAAGAATAAAGAAAGAAAAAGGACCCAGATGTTTCAGTCCCCTATTATCCTCTTCAGTTCACAGCAGGTTTATTACAGAGGTACATAAGTCTACACTGGGATGAAGGGCACATGTCTTCATAGGCTGCTTACTCTGTCCTTGCTGCTATGTTGAACATGAACCAGCCCATTTTCCATTTTTCCTATAATAACCATAAGGTTCAGACATAATTAGTACCGTCACGTGCTTCATGAAGAAAATGAGGTTTAGTGATGTTCAGTGATCTGGTTAGTCTATGCCACTAAATTTATACTCATATATGTTTTATAACAAAATTCATATTTAATCATCTATGTACTATGCCATTGTTCAGTATAATGTTTCTATGGCTATTTTTATAAGTAATACAGTATCTGAATGAAATAGCCATCAAATATCCAATTTTATGCATGGATGTCTGGAAATTTTTTTAAAAATTGCATCTTTTCCATCCTTACTGGTAACAGATGCTGTGGAGAATGGAAAATGTAGGCTGAGATAATTTTCAATCAATGAATGAATTTTCACTCAGTGAATGAATTTTCTCCTTCACATTTTTCCAGTACCTCCTATCTGATTTCCCTCCCTCAGCATTCCAGCCTCTATCCATTCAATCTAATCTACTTAATGCAGCAAGAACAGCCCTTCTAGGAAAGGTACCAGGTTGTTTCACTCAGAAGCTTTTAATGCATCACTCATAACTTCAAATATAAGGTAGTCCTTGATCTATTCCTTCCTTTACTATATAATTTTATAGCCTGCCATTCTATTAGAGACTCTGCTTAGCCATCTCACGACTTGGTAGTTCCCATTATATCAAGCAGCTTCATGTGTATGCATTTCCACATTCTTTGATTCACCTCTCTACTTCGCCTCCTGACTTCTTTCCCTGCCCAAGCCTGGCCCCTAATTAATTCTTTTGTCCTTTAAAACTCTCCTTAGGAATATTGCTTTTGAGCTCCCCAAACATCCAGAATATAGATCTCGCATGACCCTTATTGCTGTAGTTAATAATTGACTTTCTCTTCTAACTGTGCTATGAGCTGTTTGACAGAAGAGACTATTTATTTGCTTTTACTTCCTTAATGCTCAGCTTACTTCCTAGCATATGATAAGCAAGCTGATAAGTTAAAAGATCTAATAAATGAGCATGGTAGCATTGAAAGAATTTGGGGATTGAGCATATATGGAAAGCAAAGGGCAGAAGAGAATCTTGTTCCCTCCATCACCTTTTGACATTGTTCAGGCAGAAGCAGAAACTGATTCTAAACTTTCCAAGTGACTGATCTGAAGCAAGTGAGTAAACTTTATGAGCTTGGTGGAAACGAAATGCTATGTACGAGTGGAGTGTTATGTTGGTAGCCAAGTGGCTCTCAATAACATTGTGTAAATCTCATTGAATTAGCAGACTTGCAACAGATTGCTTTATGATGCTTATGCCTCTTTGTTTAATATTTGATAATTAAGCAGGAAATTTGCTTTTTGCATGTGGATTTGCTTTTCTCAATGTCTGGGCTGTGGGAACCCCATGTAGGTGGAAAACAAAGAACAGAGTCCTGTGAAGAATAAATTTGTTCTCTGAAAATTAGACGTATAAAGAGTATAGCTAGTACATGAATAACTAAACACATTGTTTCTTCTGTAATGGCCTTCACTAGCTGTTTCTTCTGTATTCATGCTTAGCTTTTGTAAAAATGTAGCTACAATAATTTCTCTTTCTACAGGACTGTGAACATATTCTCTGGCAGAGGAGCTGGCTAGAGCTTACAGTTCCCTTAACAGAGAACTGACTGTGAATACAATGGGAGTATAAAAAAGATGAGCTCATTGCTAGAAAATAAAAACTCTAAGGAAGTGCTGGAGAGCAACAAAATTTTTGCCTTCCCAGGCTTCCCTGGGGACATCTCAGCAAACTATTAAAGATGAGCATTCTGAGCTAAAGAATGTCTCTCATCTGCCGAATGGGGTTCTTACCTGCTATGTTTTAGGTTGAAGTCTTATTCTGAAATCAGACATTATTTGGAAAAGAGTCTTCACAGTCTACTCATTTGTTAACATGACTGATTAGGATGGGCCCAAATCCAATATGCCTTCTGTTTTTAAACTAACAAAAAATTTTGACAGAGATAATGTCCAAATTGGAGAGACAATGCAAAGGCACAGAGAGAAAACAACCATCTAACAATGAAGGAGGGAGACCTGGATCAGATTCGTGAAACATGACCCTGAGAAGAAGGAAAAAAAAAAAAAAAGAAAAGCTGTTAATACCTGGTCTTGATCATCCAGCCTTCGGAACTGTGAGAACATACATTTCTATTGTTTTACTCCTCAGCCCATAGCATTTTGTTTTGGCAGCTCTTCTCATCTTTGTTGGGTCAAGCTTTATTTCATGCATGGCCTAGGGTATAACTAGTTCTCAACAAGGCTTTCTGGGTCAAAGAAGTAAAAAAGGTACTGTGGTTTATATGACTGTGCACAATCCAGAAACTATTGTCCGTGGTTTTTTTTTTTTTTTTTTGGTGGTACTGGGGATTGAACTCAGGACCTTCGCTTGCCAGGCAAGTGCTTATTCAACTATCCTCAGACCCTATTGTCCATTTTAAAAAGATCAGCAATCCACTGACAGCTTTTTGCATTAGATCTGGCTGTGCCCCAGTGATACCTCGCAGAGCGGGCATTGGTACCACCTGCTAAGAGCTCCATTCTGGAAAAGAAAGGCTTAAGGAAGGACTTGGGGGCCCTATGTGCACAGACCATCCTGCTCAACTCCTTGTCTTGTCTGTACAAATAGTGGCACTTTTATTTTTCAAATTTTTGTGTAGGGGGAGACACAAAGTGCTCAACACAGATACTCAAGGTTTTTTTCTGTTGGAAGGGAAGAAGCCGGAACCCTTGGGGATTGTGTTTGGCCGCAGCTCCAGGCTAATGATTAGATGATTATGAGGGTCCAGCACAGATGAGATAGTCCCCACTTCTCAGTACGATTTTAGTGTTCTTTATTTAGATATAAGCAAAAAAGTATATTTACCCTGAGTATGAGCTTTGCACTATTTTTACTATGGAGCTGAGTAAGGCATTAAGCTAAGCCAAAGCAAGCCCCATGGACATCTCATATTGAGAGGAGGTAAATATTTCTTAGCCTTTCCCAGAGACCTCAGCATTTCAGCATCGCTATCTGGAAATGAAAATTAGCCTTCACTGTGGTATTCTCTATGTAGCATGCGTCTTGCTGACTCCTTTTAGCTAATATTTCATTTAATCCTTACAACAGTGTAAAGCAGTGACTGTGGTTGTCATTGCCCTTCTACAGATGAGACGGAAGAACACAGAAGCCAGCATCATTTGAGCAAGCAGTGCCCAAACCAAATTTTAGAGAAAGTGCTGGCTGCTCCTGAAGCCTGTGTTCCTTCATGCTGACACCTTCCCTCCCGTTTCCATCAATTTCTTCTTGAATCTACTGTCTCCTACTCTTTTCTTGGAATGTGCTTTAAATACTGGGTGGAAGTTGGGAGGGCATAGAGGTTCCGGATGGCTTCACAATTCCCAGTGTCCCCGTCTCTTTTTTTGTTCTGGTCTCCCCTCAGCAGTCTGGTTCCTCTTCTAAGAGTATTCACTGTTCACCGGAGGCAGTTCTTGCCCTCTGCTCCTCGTGTGTGTCCTGACACTGCTGCTTCTCTCCTTCCCGGATCCAGTCTCCTATTAGAGGTTTAGCCTTTCTGGCTCCACTGCCTTCAAATTCCTTTTCTTGTGTGTGCTGCATTTTCTGTCTTTGTCTTTGCTGATACTACACATGCCTTACACCCTCTGGACGTATTTGCCCTTTAACATTTGGTTTAGTTCAGCCCAGAGCCTTCAGTATTGGATAATTGCTTTTATGTGCGCTTTTGTCCCCACTTATTTCACATTTAATCTTTATAAGTGAAAGGGAACCTCAGTCTTTTGCTTAGGAAGCTTCGCCTTTTAAGTAGAAAAAGACCTACCTTGTCAGATCATCTGCTAGGAAAATCATGTCCTCAACACACAAACTTTTGATGGTTTTCTCATGTTTTCTGGTTTTCAAGAGCTGCTTTGTATAGAGCTGTTACATCACACAAAAGCGTAACCCAACATGCCTCCAGGCCCGAATTTTACAGTACGTGTTCCAAGGAGCATTTTTCTTATAATGATCACCTTACAAATTAAAATCATGACATCTTCCTTTTGCTAGTGACAGGAGGCCGCGGGTCGGAAGAGCTGGTTTCAGCACTCTGTGTGCTGTGTGGTGTCAACTCTGGCGCTCACTTACGACTACCTTCCCCATCCTTCCTCCTCAGAGCACCTGGGAGGCCCATCGGGGGAGCTGCAGTCCTACTGAGGATCCCTTGTTCTCCAACATGTAATCAGCCCTGCAGCCTCACTTTCCTCAGCCACCTCAGGAAGCCCGAGCCTCCCAGCTGAAGCCCGTTCTTACTTGCACATCCTTAATGTGACTGCACAGGTCCTCCGATCAGTCTCGGTGCCCTCCCCTCTCCATTCTGGAATTTGTGATGCGTGTATAAGTCAAAGAGGCTGGGGTAGCAAGCCACAAATTCCTCCCTCTTCTCTCTCCCTCTCAGAAAACACTCACTTTAGAAAACAAAGGCTTGTTTTTCCTTTATACTGTGTTTTCAGGAGGAGTCCACATCATTTAGTCCTCTAGAGCTGAAACTGACAAAGGTTTCACAATCTTCTACTGATAACGGTTTGGACGCGAGGGCTCCATGGTGGCCCCAGCGGGAAGAATGGAGTGGGCAACTGTGCGTGGGCTCCACACAGCCTCTGCTTGGAAGGGAGGCCCATTTTTTGCCAGAGAAATTCAGATGACTTCTCTTAAAAGAACACCAGTGTTGAGAAGTCCTGTCTTCCATGTGGCTGAAAAGAGAGAACAACATTGGCTGTTGCTGGTAATGCTTATCTGAGTTACAAAAAGTTCCCATACCTTCAATATCTTCTGTTTTCCTTCAACCTCTGGCTCGAAATAAAATCTGGCTTTTTTGTGGCCAGTGCACACCCCTAGCTCTTAGACGATGGCTCTGTTTTGCTCTTGTGCCCTGCGTGTTCCTGGGCTCACCATTTTCCCTCTCAGAGTAAGGTATTCTCTCCTTTCCTCTCTCCAGTGTCTCCTCAGACCCTGGCGTCTGATTAGCACACCCGATACCCTCCTCTCGGCAGGTCTCCCATCCCGCTGCTCACTCCTGTCCCCGTGCACTTGGACATTCACGGGCGATTTCAGCACTTACTGTCTTTGGCTGACCGCGCCTTTCTCTTTGGTGGCTTCTTCATCAACCTTGGTGCTCTAGTATTCAAAAAGACAGTTCATCTCATATCTTTGTTCTTAACCTCTTAATCTCAGAATATTTTAATGTTTTGTCTGGGTTTTTTTTTTTTTTTTTTTTTTAACCCCTGAAAGCCATTCTTTCGTCATTGTTGTAGTTAAGGTTTGCATGGGAATAAACGTAGTACAGGACACATAACTTATGGGATTATTTTATAATATTCACCCAAACAATTCAATGCAGAGGAGTGCGAGAGAACCGTGTGTGTGCTAGAGACCTGAGGAACACTGGCAAGGCTCTGGATCCCCCGGCAATGTTCCACAGCAGTCCTGGCAATCTCTCACGCAAATCCATATCAAGAATCTGCATGGGGAAGGTCCAAAGGCCACGGGTGGAAGCTAGAAAGTCTGCGTCAGCTTGGTGGAGGATCTGTACCGGAAGGCTGAGGGATCCACACTGGAGGCAGGAAGTGACGCTCAAGGTTAAGACCAGAGCTCTCCTGAAGAGAGCTGCGGCCATCCCTAGCAAGGACAGCTGAGTGCTCTCTATGGCCAGCTTCTCCAGGAAAATCAAGGCCATGCAATCCTTCTGTTTTGTTCTCTTTTTAGTCCATTCAGGCAACAATGCTCAGGTGAGCCTTCCACACCCAGAACCGTGCTGACTCAGTTCAGCTGGCTGTTCCCACTGAAGCCAACCATTAATTAGTCTACCCCAGTCATAACCTAGAACTTCACCTCTGAAACCCTCAATTCCTAACACTTCACCTACTGGCCCTCACTTTGTATTTTTCTCTCAATGTTCTTAAGGAAGGAATGATTGTGCTCTTCCAAAATTCGTATGTTGAAGTCCGAAGCCCTTGTAACTAAGAATGACGTAACTGTATTTGGATATAAGGTCTTTAAAGAGGTATTTCAGTTAAAATGGTTAGAATTCATATTTTGAGTTCTAACCCAGTATCACTAGTATCCTTGTAAGGAGAGGTGACAGGAACAGAGACAACAAAATGGGATGACAATGTGAAAATACTAAAGAAGACATCTGGAAGCCACAAGGAGAGATGTTAGAAGAAATCAACCCTGCTGGTACCTTCATGCAGGATTTCTAGCCTCAGTAACTGAGAATAACATGTGTTTCTACTGTTCAGGCCACCCAATCTGTTATGACAGTTCCAGCAAGCAAACATATTCTCTCATATCTTCATGCTCCAACTTCTCAACTCATATTTCACGGCCTGAGATAATAACAAAACCTTCTCTACTGCTCTGTTCCTTTGTTTTTTTTTTTTTTTGGCAGACTGGGGATCGAACTCAGGACCCTGCGCTTGCTAGGCAGGCGCTTATTCCACTGAGCTATCTCCCCAGCCCTTGCTCTATTCTTTTGTTTCCTGTCATATGCTTATAAGTCCTGTGCCACAAAGCTTCCGCCCAGATTACGCCAGGGCGTCCTCTCAAATAAAGCCCATAGCCAAGCAGCTAAGCATAGCTAGAGGGAAATCACTTCTATGAGTCCATACTTATTTGCAAATTTCTCAAGCCATTCTCTTCTCTCTCCTCTCTGAAGGAAGGTTTACAGCATGTCTTCATCTGTAGACTTCCCATCTTATCTATATTCTCAACCAGTGATACATCCTTTTTTTAAAATTTTGGGTCCAAATTAGAAGGAATCAACAAAGAACTGCATGATTATCTTTCTGCCCAATTAACTAACTTCCTGCTTTTGTTCTTACACATCATTCTTTTTATTTTTTTCTGTGAAAATGAATGACTCAACCAATACTTGCTTATGCTCTGGATCCCTTATGCAAGTAAATTGCTCCTAAGATTGCCTCCTACACATGAAACCCCCAATCTTTTCTGCAGGATCATTTGTATCGGCTTTATTAGACCAAATTTTGCCGTGCCGCGGTTAATGACCTGAAATTTTAATGTACACAACAATGATTTCTTTCCTGGTCATGCAGCATCAGATGTGTGATGGATGCTGCTGCCGGGCTGCTCTGTTCTGTGAGAGTGACCCAGAGCCTTGGTCCCTTCCCTTGTAGGGTCCCCATCTCAATGCATTGCTCTCAACACCCCTCTGACAAGGAAAGAGAGAGGACGGTGTGTGTACATAGTTGGAGGAAGAGAAAAACACCTTTTGGAGAGGGTGTGGGGGAAGCTGCTTTGGAGATAGACATTTGAAACTCCAAGATATTTTAATTTTAACTGCATGGGAAGCTCACCTGCCATTGGCAAATAAAATAAAGATGATACACTTCTTTCTGTGTTGCAGACATAGTATTTATGGGGTCCTCGTGTGTGTGTGTGTGTGTGTGTGTGTGTGTGTGTGTGTGTGTGTGTTTTCCCCATAGGGTAGTCATTTACTTTGGGAAAGGAAAGGTGCTTTCATTCAATTAATGTGCGATTGGTAGGGAGAAATTTTTCTTTTTCTTTTTTTTTTTTTTTTTTGCAGTACTGGGGATCAAACTCAGGACCCTGAGCTTGCTGGGCAGGCGCTTATTCCACTGAGCTATATCCCCAGCCCTAGGGAGAAATTTTTCATTGTCCATTTTTTTTTGATTTCTTCATATTCTGGCATAAAATTGGAATTCTTCAGTGAATCAAAGCTATGTGCTGTGCATTTTCCTCAAGGCTAAAGCAAGTCAGTTTGCTTAATCCTGTGTATAACTGCTGAGGGTTTTCAATAGGTATTGATATCACTGCAGTCTAGTTTTAGTTTTAAGAATCCACATGCATATTGACAAATACGCTCTTGAAAATTGACAGAACAAAGAATGTGGTATACAGTCTCTTTTTTATATAATAAACAGCACAGAATCTAGTGGTATCAAATACCTAAGTATGCTCAGCGCATAATTCGATGGAGCAGTGGTTCTTCTGGCCTCAGTGGTCTTCAGTCAGCTGTCAATTAGCTGGGCAGCTCTGCTTTCAAGAGCTGGTTGGATGTAGGCTGTGCAGTGAGGGAGACAGCTGAGCTGGACGCCATCCACCCCCCGGCAGGACAGCTGGATGTGCTCACACTGAAGCCAGTGGGATCCCAAGAAACAGAGATTATAAGAGCGCAAACCCTGCACTCAAGGCATGGAGCTGGGATCCTTGAAGTTTTGCCCCAGTCTGTTGCTGGACAAGGCAGCATGTCGCCACTAAGGATTGGGGAAATAGATTTCACCTCCAGGTGGCAAGAGCTGCAGACTCAAGTGCAAATTATAACTTTTGGAAGAGAAATAATTTTTGGCCATTTGTAATCTGCTACATAGTACAAGCCCTTGAAAAGGGCAGTCTAAAATATTTGAAATGTATTTCTTCACCGAGTATTATCCAGTGAAGACAGCAAAATTCAGAAGTAAGTCTTTGAAAACAAGGATTTCCTGTGTATTTCTCCTTTGTTATCCTACTTCTGCTGGCACTATTAAATACAAAGCTTTAAGAAAATAGCCATTCATATAAAACTAAAAACTTCAACTTCCAAGCTCATTTACTTTCCAGTGGAAATAGTTTTCCTGAAAGAGGAAGTCTGTTGGTTGCGTTGAAGAAGGACCCACATCTTGTCCCCATGGTAACGGCATCTTGAATTTTCCAAGTGTTCACCACCTGGTGTTTTGAGACCCAATAGGCAAATAGCACCATGTGAAATAATGTGAGAAAAGCAATCTACATGGGTAGAATATAAAGAGCAGTCAGCCCACAAGTGTAGTTTGGGATCAGATCAGAATGATGGCCTGTGAAATAAAAATAGTGCTAAATTGCTGAAATAATCATAACTATAATAATAAATTAATGTTTCTCCAAGAGACAGATAGTTTCTTTAAACCACTATTATTTACAACACAGAAACAGACTATCTTTTAATGGTTTTAAATATGTCTAACTCATAAGATTTAGGTACACATGTGCAAACACACAAGAACACACACACACACACGTATTAATGTGCCTATGGGTGTTGAATTCTGTATTTAAACAAAACTGATAGCAGTTGTGACAAACTTGTTATTAATGGAGTATGTAAAATTATTAGTCCTGACCTACCTCCCTATCATCTTTTCAAAAAGATGTTTAAGAAATGTAATGTATAAGTTAAATTTGTGTAGGTAGCTGCCTTTTTGTGGAAATTGTTCACTTCTCCAAATCTTTGTCTCAAGCAGTGTCACTGGGGCTTTCAAAAATTAGAATTTAGAACTGAGGCAAGCTACATCTCCATGCAGTGATTCTGGGTACAGAAATGACAGATTTAATATCTGTCTGCATCTATGAATACTGTTCAGCTGCACAGGAACCATGGGAGAACAAATCTGTGCTAACCACAGTGGCTGAAAAAGCTGCCGCTGCTGCTAAAACTATGAAGCAATTTTCTATTGTAAAAGCCCTGGTAATAGAATTCAGGAAGGTGGATCCTAGGGGTATTGAAGAGGGTTGTGTGTGGGATGCTTTAGAGCGAGTCACTGGGTAGGATTGGAGGTATTTTTCAGATTGGAGAAAAGGAAACTAGTGCATTGGTTGGAAAGGGGACCATGAACTTTGAACTAAGAAGAGTCAGAGGACTTTCCCTGACCTTGAGTGGGATCCAACAGGAGTCCAAGAGATTCCCAAGATGGCAGCGTCCTATTAGGGAAACTAATTCCTGACAATAAACGCAAGTAGTCTTTCCCTCACATTGGCGAGTGTAATGATTACAGAAGTCACTGCAGATACACGTGTTTTAAAACCTCAAAGCAAGCACAAGCCACTTTGCTTTTCACTGGTCACCCATGGGGAAAATAAGGTTTTTTCCTAAAGAAGACATGGTTTATATGCATTTCCACCTTTTGTTCCCTTTCCCACAGGACTCTGAGATTGAGGATGTGAAGAGAAAGGTGACCAAGAGATAGAAATGGAATTTTTGCACCTCCTCATGCGTGTCTTGTAGATACCTGACAACAAGATGCTGGTTATCTTAGAAAAGAGAGTCCATGATCAGCAGAGATTTCCCTCATTTGTACTTCACTTCTCCAGAGACCTATTCCTAATCTATCCTAGATACTCATATGAATGTCTATCCTGGCTATCCTCTATGTCAGCTTGTTTCACAAAACTCTATGACTAACATAATTGTAGGTTACCAATTTCATATCCATTATGCGAAACCAGGAAGGATCTAAATTGGGATGTTATTTTTGTAATGTTGGTAAAAAATATGTATAACTTGAACTGCCAAGTGACTTGTCAATATATTTTCTCTCTTTCAGTGGATTATGGATACTTTATATCTGCAAGAATATCAGTGTGCTTCCTTGCTAAGTGATGCCCAGACATTAAATGTTACATAAAATTAATTATATAAATGATTACATTATTAAAACATTTCTGAAGTCTGGTCATAAGGACTTGCCGTGAAAGATTTATTTATTTATTTTTTTTGGCGGAACTGGGAATCGAACTCAGGACGCTGCGCTTGCCGTGAAAGATTGTGGACATGGGTTATCTCTCATCCAAAGGAGGGAACTGATAGTGAAGTTAAGTGCCTGGTCTTATAAACTAGGAAATATGGATTGAGATTTCAGTTCAGGTGTGTTGCAGTATATGGTTTCTTTCTCTACCAGACTGTAACAATTTTACTTCATTCTTTGTTTTAAGGTCAGGGAATTAAATTATTTTGAAAGACTAGTGAAAGATATTTCCTAATTGCAGCCATGGCAACAGTCACTATCCATCCATCATTTACTCTGCAAAGGATGGAAATCTCCTTTGTTCTCAGTTTGCAAGAAGCCTCTTCATTCCATATACCTTCTTCTTTACCTCTAGTCCCCGGATGACATGCTGGCTTCCTGTAATCCGAACCTGAATGTCTTCTTAGTTATACAAATAACACATGGTAATGTCAAAGCACGTTTCAAACACCCAAACCTTCTGCCCTAGGGCACCCATGTCTGAAGTCTGAACCAAGTAATCAGCAAGTTACTCTTTGCAGTCTTCCATCCTTCATCTCAGTTGTGTCTATATTCTGTCTTTGACACGCTCTGGGAAATACTGTTCTCTGGTGTGGTGTTCTTTCCACTTTTTAGTAGCTTGTGTTTTAAAGATCTGATGCTAACTTTTGTCCCAGTGTTAAGCCTCATCTTGGAAGATCAGGTGATTTGGTTGATTTAGCATAGTTAGGAATTTGTGATTATAATTGCATTTATTTTAGAAATGGGAAAACATGCAAAATAGAGCTTATATTTAATACTTTCACCTTTTTATATTTTAAAATATAAATAAACAGATACATAACTCTGGATTGAGAACTAGAAAGTTAAACTCTTATTCTTCCTTTTGGAAGAAAATTAAAACAAAAGCCCCAGCATCCTAACCCTTCAATTTCTCTTTCATGGAGCATTAAAGAAGGAAGGGGAAGTAGATGATCTCCATATAATATCTCAGCTTAAAAAGAGTCTTGACGTGACATTTATAAGAGGGCAACACAGAGGTAGAAATACCGCTAAAGTACACATCAAAGATGTTTCTATGACTTTACTTTGTCTTGCTAGATTGTGACTTATTCATCTTCTCTGGGATGTCACAAAGAGACCTTTTCCTTGTTTCAGAGAGTTTAGAATCAACTTTTTCAGCTTCTGCTTGGTAGATATTTGTATTATAGCTATATCTTTTTATATCTTTTCAGCTTTTCTTCTGCTCTTTTTTCTTATTGCTCCTTTTTATAGGTGGGCCTGACTCTGCTGTTTGAGATGAGAAATGGTAGAAAAACAGACATTTTTAGCAGGTTAAGAACAAGAAGGATGAAAATTCTAGTTTTGTAAAATATAACTTACATGCAACTTATAATTTTAAAACTATACACTGATACAATTTGCCTCCCTTTAAAAACTAAAATGGGCATAAAATCTCTAGTGACTGTGTTTTTAAAGTCTCTTTCATTGTGGGCAAAAATCATGAAGATACAGTAAAATATTTTTCCATGAGAGTCCATTGCACAACACTCTGAATGTGTCACTTCAAAATGCATGAAGAATCAAACCCCTCACCCACCCAGGTTGGTGTGCGTTTTGTCCTTTGTCTTTTTCTGCTGCTCCAGCCTGCAGTCCTTGGTTCTCACGCAGCCCAGAGATGTAACTGTGGATTTAAGGGGCCATCAGCCCTCTTTCCCCAGATGCTCTGGGCCAGTTCTGGCCTCGGGACACCTGTGATTGAGGCAAGGTCCAGAGTGCATAACAAGAGGCTGCAGATCCCCGAAAGATGACAAGCTGCACCAAGCCCTTGGGATGGATGAGGTAGGATGTTACTAATAAAAGACAGCTCTGCTGCTGAGGGAGAGGGAGGAAGCAGATGTGTGGGCAAGATTCAGGTGACAACCTTGGTGACACAGGATGCTACAGAAGGGGGAGAAAAGTCAGCTGGCATTTGGCAGCTTGTGCAATCGAGACCTGAGTGGGTGGTAGAAGTTGTGGCTTTCCAAAATTCCTGACCTTCTGCCTGCCGATTTGGGATTAGGTTTCTTGATGGAGGGGGAGGAGGAGGGCAGGGCTGGGGAAGACAGATGCCAAGAGAGATTACTGACCTGGCAGCCAGACAAAGGGACGTGGCTGCTGGCACCTGAGCAGAGCGGGGCAGACGGCTGAACTGGTAGTTCTAACACAAAGGCTGGGAGCCAGAGTTTGAACTTCAAGAGCGTGGCCTGAGATGGCATTTTCTGTAGATAGTAGAAAATAGTCTGTAAAGAAATAAAAGGAAAAAACGTGGAATTTAATACCTTTGGTAGTTTTTAAGGTTGACATTTAGAAGCTTAGTCAACCACCTCTCTCCTAAGAAGCACAGCCTCTGTGGCTGTATTGATGTTACACAGCTTTTAATCTCAGGAATACTGCCACATTTCCAACTCCCAAACTGAAGTGGTAGGATTTGACTTCAGGCTTCTCTGCGGTTTATAGTGAAAACCCAGTGACGTTCCCATGTCCCCAGCGTTGACAGAGAGCATATCATTTGCTGGGAGAAAGGATGTGATGAATCCATTGGAATATGGTTTTGTTTCCACACAAACCAGGAAGCTTTAAATTGAGCAACATCATTCCAGGTTTTTTCTCGGGGTTCACTGAGCTTTATGAATTTTGCTGTCTGGTGTAACAAAAATCCACTAGATGTCACTGTTACTCGGGCCTTTGGCTGGCAGAAATAGAACAACATGCCCGCCCTTTTGTGCCAGGGGAAAAACAATCTTCAGAAGAGGAGGATAATATTGTCTGTGTGGATTTAAATAAGACCTCTTTGCCTGGAATTTTTATTGAAAAACAGATACTCCATGTGTTTTGCTATTTGGTTTTCACTTCCCTTTCTGTTTCTGAGTGGGAGAAATAGAATTAAATGTCCTTCTTCCCACCAGTGTACCTCACCTTTTATTCCTGCTAACTCTTAGTTTTTCTTTATAATGTAGCTTTCAGCTCTATAGTGTGAGGAATGTTGGATAGAAACCTAGGAAAATAAACATAACAATGGATATTCAGAATCTGTATATAGACTCTAAATATTTCTCCTTTAACTTTTTCCAAACCCTAAAAGTCTTCAAACATAGGAAAAATTATATCACTCTAACTTTGACTAGGAGAAGAATCCCGGGAGGGCAGAGAGACTCAGAACTAAAGATTCACTCTTCATGACGATGGTCAGATACACACCTGGGCCCACAGGACAACCTTGCCATGAGTTTCAGGTTCAAATGCTGATGTTAGAAACACAGGTCATTTGTTTTCCTGCTAAATTTGCCTTTGTTTTATTACATGTTGGGTACAAGTATGTATTTTAAGGTGTTATATACGAGGCCATTATTTAAACATGAAATTAAGTAGGGTAACTAGGGAGCGACACATTTATTTTTTTATTATTTTTTAAATTTAATTTTTAAGACAAAAGAACCCAGAATAACACAAAAACAATACAGAAAATACCAAGTTATAGAGAAGATAGTAGGGAATTGGCACTGGATGTTGAATAATGTAATGTTACCTTCGTATTTGTTATAATAAAGTCAATAAAGGATATACCGAATTATGGAGGAGACAATAGGGAACCATCACTGGATGCTGTATTACATAGTACTGTCTTTGCATTTGTTAACACAAAAACAATAAAGGAAATACCAGATTACAGAGAAAATAGTAGGGGTTACCACTGGATGTTATATTACATAATGTTATCTTCATCTTTGTTACTCAGTTATATAGATGATGGCTTGTTCAATTAATCAGTTTTCTCCACTTCACCACCATTGTTCTACCGCCCTGTCAGTGATCTTCCCACTGGTAATAACTGCACTTTTGGTTTATTTACTCCCTCATGCTCTTACTTTGGGTAGAGACTTGGCTGCTTCTAAATATGCTGTATATCACGTGGGTGTACACAAATTGCTATGGCAGGAAGTGGAGAAGCACCCTTTGGCAATCTCTCACAGCCATCGAGTGTCCAGTCAGGTAGGCGGGGTTACACAGGGAACCACCAGGCTCTGTCAGCACGTCCACATCTTTAGGCTCAGGAGAGTCTTCACGGCCTTCCTGGGGGCCAGGCAAAGCACCTGGCAGGCCCCGGGGGGCCGGGTGGAGCTCTGGGGTTGGGGTGGAGTGCCTGGCACGCCCTGGGGGCTAGGCGGAATGCCTAGCATGCCCCGGAGGTCGAGCAGAGTGCCTGGCACTCTCCAGGGGCCGAGTGGAGCTCTGGGGGTGGGGCAGAGCACCTGGTATACCCTGGGAGCTGGGAGGAGTGCCTCGCACATCCCAGGGGCGGGGTGGAAAACCTGGCACACCCTGGGGGCTGAGTAGAACTCTGGGGTGGGGCAGAGTGCCTGGCACATCCCGGGGGCCGGGTGAAGTGCCTGGCACGCCCTGGGGGCTGAGTGGAGCTCTTGGCATGCCCTGGGTGCCAGGCAAAGCACCTGGCATGCCCCGGGGGCTGGGCAGAGCACCTGGCACACCTCAGAGGCCGAGTGGGGCTCTGCGAGCTGGGCAGACTGCCTGTCACACCCCAGGGGCCTGGTGGAGCTCTGGGGGCAGGGTGGAGTGCCTGGAGTGACACATTTATGAAAGTACTAGTTAGTTATCTATAGCACCGAAGTGAAAAGCCTCAAATAACTTTACTACAGACAGTTAGGGCTAATAGTAAGAAGTAGCAGGGTAACATTAAAAAAAAAATCACAATTATCTTAAAAATAAAATGAGGGCCCTATGTGAAAGAGTAATGCAAAACAGTGAATTGTTTTCCTGAGCTTTGTGTCTAACCATGTAATATCTGTGCCTTTAACTGTGGGCTTCCTCCAACACTGACTGTGCCAGCCCACCTCCAGACCAGGAGTGCAGCAATCTGTGTTCTCTTGGGCTGAACCCAGTCAGGATTGAGAGGTTGCTCTGCGTTGTAACTGTTCCCCCCAGAGCTAACTTTCGGCTGTGGGAAAATTCACTCTGGCTCATGTAGGGGTAATAACCGTTGAAGTGAATTTACCACAGACTTTCAAAAAATTATTATGAAGTTTATTGGTAGAGTGTAGATATACATAATGATCACATTCATTTGTCACAGGGAATTCGGACCTGTACATGATGCATCTCGAGTCCTCCTTTTTTCCCTCCCCTTCTCTCCCTTCAATTCCTCTTTTCCTCCTTATTCATAAAAGTTTTGTTTCTATTTTATCTTTCTTTTTTTCTTCTCTTCTCTTCCTTCCTTTCCCTCTCCCTGGCTCCCCTTTCCTTTTGAACAATTTCCTTCTGTTTCACAATGATATTATGTATTTTGTTGCTTAGTTACACTTTCCGTTTCTCACACCAGAGAGGTAACGTGATATTTACATATGCCCCATTTATTTCACTTAAGAATAGTCTCAAAGTGTATTCATTTAGCTCTAATGTCTCAAGTCTGTCCTTCTTAATGTGGGGGGGTAGTATTCTATTGTATAAAAATACCACCTATTTTTAATCTGTTCATCAGTTGATGGATATTTTGGGTGTTTCTAAGGTTTAGTGATTTCAGACTGTGCTGCTATAGACATGGACGCACACATGTCACTGTGGCCTGATACTTTTAATTCTTTTAGGAACATAAGAAGGAGAATAACTGGGTCAAATGGCACCTCTAATCCTAGTTTTCTGAGGAATCTCTAATCATTTGCAGATGACATGATATTGTACATTAAAGAGTTCAAAAACTATGTCAGCAACTTCTAGATTTAATAACAGAATTCAGTTGTGTAGTTGGATACAAAGTCAACTCTTGAAAATCAGTAGATTCCTCTACTTGAATAATAAGCTCACCTACAGGGGATTAAGCAGCAGCCCCTATCCCCCCACCACAGCACTGAGAAAAATGAAATACTTAGGAATTGGTCTAACCAAGGAAGTAAAAGATCTCTACACTGAAAACTACAGCACTCTGAAAAAGAAAATTGAAGAGGATATCAGAAAATGGAAAGATATCCCTTGTTTGTGGGTAGGAAGAACTAACACAGTGAAAATGGCCATACTCCCAAAACTGTTATACAGATTTAACACAATCTCAATCAAAATACTATCAGCACATCTCACAGATCTAGAGAAAAAATTCCCCAAATTTATTTGGAACCAGAAGAGACTTAGAATTGCCGTGGACTTTAAGACATTTCTGACCCTATTCTCCTTCTTCTCTTTCTCTCAACTCTTCCTGCTTTTTGTTATTTTCTTCCTTTTCCCTTTCTCCCTTCAGTTCTGTTTTCTCTTCTGCGTTTTCTTTTCCCTCCTGCCCCTAGTGGGGCACAAGCATTTATTGTAGGATGATTTAGAAATCAAAAAATGACCATTTCTATATTAATTTCCAATGGCTTCCATGACAAATTTCCACAAACCTCATGGCTTAAGACAGTGTGCATTTATTGAGATACAGTTCTGGAGATCAGAGGATTTACAGTGTGTCAGTAGGGTTACTCTCCCTCTACGGGCTCCTGGAGAATGTTTCTGGTCTGATGCAGCTTCTACAGCGTCCTTTCTGCATCCTTTTGGCCTCAAGTAAGCAAGACAACAGCTTCAAATCTCTGTCCTGCTGAGGCCAGGTTACCGTCTTCTCTCTGCTGTGTCAATTTTCCCTCTGTCTCCCTCTTAGGACTCATTGAGGGCCCACCCAGATAACCCAAGTTACCATCTTCTCTTTAACATCCTGCAAATTTCCTTTGGCCATAAAAGTTAACATTATGGGTTCCAGGAATTAGGCCTTGGATACATTTGGGGTTTATTATTCCATCTACCTCAGCTTCCTAATTGTGTCTTTGGGTAATTTACTGAATCTCTCTAAATTTTCATACCTAATAGTGTTACTGTGAGCCATACTGATAAAGTATTAAGCACAGTGCCTGGCAAGAGATAGTGCTACTTTAAATTAAAATAATTTAAGTGCTAATAAATGCTGTTTTTACTACTAAGTATAATGATCTCAAATACTACCTACTTCTTCACCTCCTGTTAATCTTTATGGTTGAGTGCAGCTTCTGTCCTCACTGTTCTAGCCAAAGCCCTTATCTCAAGGTCAACAGTGTCCTATGGCTGGTCATATTTAAAGGCCAATTCGTGAGCTTCACTTTGTATCACACATTTTACTTAGAAATTATCTCTTTGTTTCTGCTTGTCATGGTTACTTTCCTCTCATGGCTGGGATAAAATACTCAAAGCTCGAAATTAAGGAAAGGCTTGTTTAGCTCACGGTGTGTGGAGGTTCCCGTCTGTAATCAGCTGGTTCCAAGGCCGGGTGGCAAGTGGCAGAGGGCAGCAGTTCACGGCCACGGAAGATAACAAAAGCAGCAAGAGGAAAAGGGGGCGTAACAGCAAGCAGCCTCTTTCCCTCCCTTACGTTATATGCCAACTGCCAGCCCCAGGGCGGGTGTAGTACTCACACCCACGAATCAATTATAAACTCTAGAATCCCACCCCATAGTGCATGAGGCTTTGGGGGGACGTTAGACACAAACCGCAACACTGCTGTGTCACATTTCGTGGTTTTTCTCCTCTCAGTGCATATTTCTCCTGCGTCTTTTGTCATCTGCTCTCTCTCTCTGGGTCATTCACCGTGAAACGTGACTGTTTCTCAGGATCCTGCTTTCAGTGCTCTTCGCCTCTGTCTGGAAGTGCGCGGTAGGGGCCTGTTGTGACAGAGCTGGAGCAGTGGTCGGGCCGTACTTCACGCTGATCTGAAAGTCCCCCTGCTAATGCTTTCCACATCCATCTTAAGCCTGACGGGAAGCTGTGGGAGGCTTTGAAGTCCGTGTGCTAGTGGGTGTCTTTGTTTGGGCTGCTATAATAAAGTATGCTAGACTGGGTGCCATATGAGACCTCATTAAGTGTCCGAGGCCTTATACCCTGATACCATCATACTCTCCTCAGGGTTTGGATTTTAACCTATGAATTGTGACGACATAAATATTCAGTAGCGGGCTATGGTGGGCTTCTCTGAGTTCTTTCTTCCCCCCAGACCATCAACTGCTGACCTTTCTGAAAGCTGTTGAGCCCTCAAGCTAACACATGGCCTTATAGTTCCAGGCTTGGAGAAAAGAGTAAGAGAGAAACAACTGGGACTGGCAGGGGATCAGTCTTACTCCCCAGGCTTAGCAAAGATCTGTTTCCGTGAATTGCAGTTGTAATTTAACTTGTGCAGGGCTACGGTGCTCTTCTGGGAGAGGATGTTCCAGCTGTGGTTGGTGTGAGGGTCAGCTTCAGCATGATCTCGTAGGCAAGGGACCTTACAGGGCAAGGTCAAAGAGCCCTCCCCAAAACCTGCACAGAGCCAACACTTGTTTACTTCTTTCAGTGGTAGAAACTGAGAAGCAGTCGCTGTTTAATAGAGCCACAGCAAGAAGCTAAAGGAAGAGCGGTGGCGCTGTCACCAGATACTGGAGTGATTCCCCCGACCAAGTATCTTCCTGCCTCCGGTCGCTACCATGGTAGTCAGGTGGAGGTGCTGTCTCTGGAGCCTGCACCGCTGTCTCCCTTCCCGCGGTCAGTAGTGGGCCCCGCTTTTGTGGACAGAGGACAAATGTGAGCAATATAGGACTCAACCTTAACCCAACTTAGCAGAGGCAGAGGAATATGCCCGCCCTTGTATGCCAGGGGAGAAATAGTCTTCAGAGGAGGAGGCTAAGGCTGTGTGTGTGGTTTTAAATAAGACCCCTTCCCTTGATGCAGAGCACTTCCTGTGGACTTAGAGAAGGAGAACCGGAGGGTGAGGAGGGGTCTGGGCCGGGGAACCTACAGGCTCACCGAGGAGAAGACAGCAGCAGGGGACACGGAGACCCAGGGACTGCACGGAGCAGGGCAGGGCACGAGGACAGCAGGTGAATCAGAAAGGCAGCTTGGAAACTGAGTGGCTGTGTTGTGTGGAGGGGCTCCAGGAAGAGGCGGCGGGGTGTCCCTGACGAGGCAGTCTTTGCTGAGTTTTGCTGTGCCTCTCAGGGGAATGTCACAGGAACAAACCAAACTGCTCCTGAATTTGGCAGGGATTCGTGAAAGTGTTGCTATGCAAATGGTTTTCCTTCAGGAAAAAAACCAAAACAACAACCACAACAGCAAAACGCCTCTGATGAACCATCCTAAGAATGGTGAAAGGTGTACCCTTGCAGCCCTGTGGCTTGCTAATCGCTTATAATTCCTATATTATTGTCTGGTGCCAAAAATACCTCAGTCTGACAAGATCAGAGCTGCTGTCACCCTTGTACATTTAATTTTAATTCACACAAAATAGTGGTTTCCCTGCTGCATTTCCTCCAATTCTTTTCCTTTCCTGCCCATTCGTTTTTTCTTATCACTTCAAAGTTCTCCTCCCAGCAATGCCATCTTCCCTTGCTGTAATGTGCTTCACCTTTACAAGGCTCATGAATGCGTTATTGCTATTTCACGTTTATGTCTTCTGCAGCTACACTTCTGTGCAGTAGAACTGAACTTAGAAAAAAATTAGACTGACTAATAGAGACTTTCACTTTGGCTAACAAATACTTTGGCCGACATCCCTTGATTTTGAAATAAATCATTTTTCAATTTAGTGTGGAAATTGAAAGGGTACTGGAAGGGTGAAGCATTCTTTGCTCCTTTCCACGTCCTCGTTTTGATTTTATCATCCCTCTTCCACAGCTTTACAACATATCTGTAACATGGAAAAGTTTATTTTCCAGGGAGAACTTGAGGTGTGTTTTTTGTATATTTTCTGCACCTTGTATCAGTACATTTACAGTTTTCTTTAAAAAATGTGTGCTGTGATACAAGGCCTTGCATTGGGGATTAAGTTTAGCATAAGATCGCTTACTCAACTTCAGGTAAATACATAAACTCAGGGATGGAGATTTACTTTTTCAGTTCAACACTTGTGCATTTAGTAGCTACCATTTTTCAGAGTCTGACTAGTAGCCTGATAAATCCTAAACAGTTCAAGTTGAGTAATTCTTTATGATTTTATATGCTTACCAAAGAGCTGAATGTCTTATCATAATTTATTCCTCTCACATTTGCTCTGCTTTGTAAAATGGAAAAACTCGGGGCTTTGATTCTTTTCCTGGTAGATTCAGGGCAGCTTTGTCACCCGTTGCAACTCAGATCTCGTCACAAAGGTCACTAACTTCATAATGTCACCTGTGAGATGTTTTCACTGAGAGACTTGCTAATTTTCCTTCTAATAGATAATGACTGTTTGAGTTGCCTCATACATTGTAGAAAAATAACTAATTATTCTTTACCTAACAAGGCATATCTTGTGTCTGATGTACCTGGATTTCTGTGAAAATGTGCAAGCACTAGCAAGGAGAACATTTTCTCCCACAAAACGTAATTTTAAGAGTGATTTAAATGGGACACAAAGAAATACTCATGAATATAGTTTTTATGGCTAATGCAGACATCTTGCTTCCACCACTGATATTCCTGAGTGCTTCAGATTTAGCAGATTCTTAGCAAATGTTTCATAATTTTATCAGTTTTCTAATGCTGACTTTTAGGCTGATTTTGGAAGATGTACAGAGTTTTGTAGTGTATGTATGTACATAGGTATAGGTGTTATATTTTCTAAGAAAACAGCATGGCCAGCAAACTTGATAAGTGGGCGTGGGTGTGGGTTAACAAGATTATGGTTCTATTAATATTCCTTCCCTTACTCCATAAGGGATCCTGTTCTATGCCCTGGCTTGCAGTCCTTTCTTCAATTGCTGAAAAAGCTTTGCTTCTTCCTTTGAGGCATGCTTTGTTGCACCGTTGGAAGTTTTGTGACAATTACAAATTTACTTTTCTATTTTCTGCATTACAAATTCTACTTCAGTTCACTAAGCTTGGCTGCAATTTTTGTTTTTACTTTTTTTGTGTCATGCATTCTGTGTGTATCATCCATTCCAGCTGAAATGTTGGCAAGATGACAATTTTTCAATGTTACTGATTTGGTGAGCCCCATTGCTGTTATGAAGAGAATCACAGCAAATCAAAACAACCTTAACACGTGAGCAGAGAAAGGACAGTAGATAGGTATCCGAGGTGGGATTAGTGATGATTGTGGCTCCCACTGATTTACTACTAACGCTTTATTCAAGACCTTTAAACAAACACTTATTGTCTATTATCAACATAGGCTTCTTCCTGGAATTGTTTTTCTTAATATTTGCTTAATTTAAAGAAACATTTTTACCTTATATTTTAAGGAGAATTTTGTTTATTTGAGACCATATAGCTGAGATGGTGACACAGCACAGCCGCAATGGATTACAATTATTGCCAATCAAACGCCCTGAGATGGCAGGCGGCACTTCAGTAAGGGCATCGCTGTCACTGCCGTAGGAAGTTAACAGCAATGCACTTCTTTTCTGGCCTTCTGGTTTGTGGTGTTTGGTCTAATGTTGATATCAGATTTTATCCATTCCAAGAGGCATACAGTCAGGAATTGATTTTCTACCTTGTTACTCATGGCTTCTTGATATGTGAAATATTTGTTTCATTCTCTATATCTTATGACTCTGAGTACAAATTCCAAAAATCATAGTCAACTTTTAGTTATACATTATTTGTGGCAAATCTGAAACATTGCAGGTGGCTTGTGTTTTTTCAGGAAAGCAAGTTATTTCAGAATAACATGCATCATCTAAAAGATATAACAGCCATTGCTGAATTCCTACCATCTTGTTTAATGGAGCTCTGTATCATTTCTAAGGCTTTTTTATTGCTTGTTATTGTCTTTAATTGTTTGTTCAATCCAGCATTCTTACATCTGGTAATCTGAGCAACTTTGTTGAAGATAACAATATGAAGTATAACAACCACTGTTAATTCCTATCATCTTGTTTTGAAATCCTGTATCGTTGTTATTGTTTTTGTATTGTTTTTGTCTTCATTGTAGTTACTTTGTTATTTTTTCTCTTTAAAATAAAAAATATCATACATAACTATGTGTATAGAAGATTTAAGGTAGTTTGCAGAAGCATAGTTAGCAGCATTTACAGGAGCTTCCAGATGGCCTGGCTAGCACGTTTTGACGATGTTTACAGAATTAGCCCATGATAATCTTTAGGACTGAGTAAAACTGGAACCAACATAGGCTACTTCATTTCTTTGGGATTAATTAATCAATTAATTTGTTTCCAACAAAGATACTTCTAATATACTAGAACATTTTGTAAATCTCTAGTGATCTCTTTTCAATATCCTATTGCAGAAAAAATCAGGTCACCTGTGTTTACCTCTGCTTGTCTTTTGTTTGCTCTGAGCTCCGTATCTTCCTCCTTCCGTAGAGAAGGAATCATACTAGCATATATGTGAGTGTAAAGTGAATAATTTGAGTCTAAAAATGCATGACAGGAACAGAGCACTGCAGGTGGAGTTTAGCTCACAACCCACTCACTACCTTTCTGCTGGAGGCACAACATGGAGTCCACCAGGGCAGCAATTCCAGTTTAGGTCCTAGTGATTCTTCTCGGTCCTTAGTGTGTACATAGATCTCCTGGTCCCTGTGAAAATGCGGGGGGATGTTAATTTAATTGGCTTAGCGGGAGGTAAGATTTTGCCATATTATGAGTTTGGCATTTGAGTCAAGCCTAGAACAGTTTTGATCGTAAACATAGGCCTCAGATGTTACAGTTTTTCAACAATGACATTTTAAGACTTCTTTGTAGAGGAATGGAAGCCCAAGGGCAGACCTTACTGCTAATGCTCATGTGCCGAGGAGACCCATGCGGATTCTCAACTCGAATTCTGCATGTGCTAAATTCTTTATTCTGAAGAGCTATGAAATTGCAGTGAAATTACTTTATACCTTCTCAAATCCCGTGGAAACGTACAGAGATCACTGGGTCAGATAAAGAGTGCAAAGTGTCTGAAAGTAAAAGGGGTTGATTTTGCCCAGCTTTGCCTCTGCCTGGGTCCAGGAGCTCGAGCAAGTCATATGTCCTTTTTCAACCTCTGTTTCCTCATGTATAAATAGCCAACAAGAGTGAAATAAAACTTTAAAGTGGGCATAGTGGCACACTCCTGTAATCCCAGCACTCAGTGGCGGAGGCAGGAGGATTGTTGGGGAGTTGGAGACCAGCCTGGGCTACAAAGTGAGCTCAAGGCCAGCCTGAACTATATAGCAAGACTCTGTCTCAAAAACAAAAACAAAAAAACTTGAAATTTTGCTTTGATATAAAATATAATAATTTTGTAAAAGTGCTTTGCAAATGTCAAGTGCAATGCAAATATTATCGAAGGGCCTATAACTTAGCAAAGATAATTTATAGTACATCAGAACACTTGTGTTGCCCAAAATCCTCAGTTTTGTTTATGCAGAAAATACTCTGAGAATGTAGACATTTTCCTGTTTTCTGTGTGTATTAGCTGCAAGCATTTATTGGTTAGAGTTCTAGAGGGAAATGATACCATTGTTTTTTCTTTTAAAGATCGCTGTTGTCATTCGTACTGAAATATGTTTTGGGGAGGGGAAGTGCTGGGTGGCTGCGTGAGAGTTGGCATCACCCTCTACTTGGAGGGTTGATTTAAGTTCTGAAGCAGATGTGGATGGTTCTTGAGTTACCGCTCCCTTCAGAGATTGCTTAGTCAACACTGAGACAGGCTTGCTCTTAAAATAATAAACTTTCCTCATCTAGGGAGGAAGTTGACCTGCAGGCAGCTTGCATTTTAATTGATTTCTTGATGAGCATTGACTATTAAATCTTACACAAATTCTCTATAGCATCTATCAGGGGTAAATGATAGAAAACATATTAAAAGTTTAGCAAACACTTAGGAATTCTCTATCAGAGGCATTTACTGAACATTGCCTCGATGAAAATAATAATGTGGTGTTTCTGGTTTGGAAGTTATTCACACAAATTCTATTTCTGACACATATTTCTTTGGATCTATTCTGACATAAAAAGTCTATCTTCGCGGGGCTTTGATTCAATATTACACATATTATAGACCTCAGCAAATTTGCCATTTCAAGAAATAATTTATCTTTGGGAGAAAATGGAGTACAGGACAGGAGGAAGAGAGAATGAAGGCATAGAAAGAGGGAGAGAGGGGGGAGAGATGGAAGAGCATTCCAGGCAAAGGTATTGTTAGTTTTCAGAAAATTCACTCTGACTTAATGGCCAGGATAAGAAGAAAAGGTTTTGAACAGCTAAATATGTCAGACATTATGTCAGGTTCTTTGGAGTTGATATCTTACTAAATTTGTCAAAATGCACATCACTTTCGGAAATGGAAGAACTCAGTTGCCGCTTTGGCATGTGTTTAGCTTGTGATAGTCCTAGTTTTTCCTTTTTGCTTCTGACTCTTATTTTTTCAACGTGAGCTATGCCTTTCATACTTGTCATTTCTAGTCTATATTTAGAACACTTGAAGGACTTGCCATTAAGTCTTTAAATTATACCAAACATCCCAAGGTCTTGCTTTTCCGTAGAGTTTGAAAGAAAGTAGACATTACTTTCCACGGACATTTGTTTTATGAACTCTGCTTGCTGATGGGGCCTATCTGGGGCTCAGAGATTCGTCCACTTGGTCACATAGACTTGCTAGTTGAGCAGGTCGTGTGTGGATGAGGATCCTGTTCGCTGCAGGCTGCTTTAGTAGTGCCTGCTTTGTCTCAGAGCTCTTTGGTGGTTGCATTCATTACTAAACCTGTCCAGAATGAGTAGGAAGAGGCCAGTAAGAAGGTGTGAAAGTTCTAACTGAGGGATATTTAGAAAAATACCAGAAATTTATATTCTAGAAAATAGATGGAATGTATTGTATATGATCTAGTGACTAGTAAATCTGCCCTTATTCATCAGGAAGCTAGAAATAATGAAACAATAAACTATTAACTGGTTAATAAACAACTTCTCTAAATATTTGCTACTTGTATGCAACCATTTGTTTATACTATAATTTATGTTTAATCATGCCCAAAGTTTTGCCAATTGAGAGTCCCACAGGAATTACTTTAGTGAATACATAAGCATCTCTTGTATTGAGCATATTAATTGATTATATGCAAATGATTTTAAGTATTTGAATAGCTTGACTTAAGAAGAATAAATATTATCTCTATAATCTTGTATATTACATTCATTTACTTGGTAAGCCATTTTTGATGAATTATATAAAAGCAAACTCTATAATCAATTTAACACATATTATCCTGACTTTGGAGAAACAATTTAATGAGGTTTTATGATCTTGAGTTCCAGATCTTTTCATCACCTGACCCAATATGGGACAGTAGCATGAATGACATGTGCTTTTACATTGACTTTTAGAGCTGGGGAGATACGTCAGCTGAACAGCGCCTGCCTAGCAAGTGCAAGGTCCTGAGTTCAATTCCCGTAACAAAACAACTATATTAAAAACAGAACAAAACAACTATATCAACTTTAGTCTTGACTTTTCTCTACTAGCTTTTAAATAAATTCCTAGGTGATTTTGAAGAATAGAATTGTGTTAGCACTTTGGAATTAGATGATCAGGCAGTTCAATTTACCCGTGTGGATAACAGGAACTTCACCTGCTTCTACTACCTTTGTGTCTCAAAAATCACCCCTGTGAGATTTCTTTTGGGTCTCAAGGCACCACTTATCCATTTCATGGCTTAATTACTAAATATGAAAAAGTAGAATCATAATATTCTAATAATGGTAAGACTTTGATGGTAACATATAAAACCAACATTTAATACACAAATAAATAATTTCAGAAAACTTTTGCTTGTAAAATTTTTTACTGTAACGAGAGAAGCTTTCTACAGGGCAAGCCAGGATAATACATACACCTTTATCCATCATAATTACACACATAATGCTCACAAAATTGGATGAGAAAATAACTTATTATTAGAGCCAAGTAAACATATCATACAAAATATTGAAAGACACACATATGATCCCTATACATGAGAACCAGGACTTCAATTCGGAACTGAGTTGCTAATGAATGCTAGAAAAAGAGGGAATGCAGAAGCTTCTGAATTCATCTGAAAAATTTGGAGAATCTATCTAAAACTCCTCTCATCAAAATCACACTTTGTTTTTTCTCTTACAGACATGTGACCTTCTGGATCCTAGATTTGAGTAAAAATTTTAAGGCCTTTTTTTGGGGGGGGGGGAGCAGATAAACCTTTATTTCAAGGAGTTTTATGTCATGTTTTGTGAAATATGTTCTCCATAATACTAGCTAAACAAAACATTTTTTAAAATTTAATTTATTTTTTTTAAATAAGAAAGGTTTATTTTGGCTCACAGTTTAGAGAGGTTTAAGCATATAGTCAGCTGACTCTATGGCTGGGTGGTGTGGCAGAGGGGCGTGGCAGAGGAGAAACAGCCCATGGCAGGGAGCAGGAGGCAGGGAAACAGTAAGCAGTAGCCACTAAACAAAACATAAGTAATCTTACAATCGCTTTCAAGTAAATGAGGAAATTTCTGGATATATTGTTCACTCACTGACCAAATATTTACTACCTAATAGCTGTTCTAGACAGTGAAATGCACTGTATGTAAAAATGATAGATGGAATGGTTCTGATCACTGCCTTCGTGTTTATGGTGTAGTATGAAGAACAGACATGAATTAATGAATTACACAATATATAACTGAGACGTTTGCAGTGAACAGAAAGTAGAGAGAATTATGGGAAACTATTTCAGGAGGCTTTTCTTACAGTTTTAGAGCATTTGGGAGCTAAAGAAGTCTTCCTAGGGGAGAGAGAAAACAAAGAAATTCACAAATGAGATGGTGTGTACAGAGGACTTGGGATAAATAGAAACCTGATGTTTAAGGAAGGAGAAAGATGTTTAAATGCACTAGAAGTACACATAGCACTGTTGGTGAGGTAAGTAGAGGCCAGAGTGAGCAAGTATCAATGGTTCTAATAAACCATATTTGAAGGAGATGGTCAAATTTTCATTTTTGAAGTAACACTTGGTTGCAATATGAAGATTAGAGTACAAATGTGCTTTATGGACTGAATGGTGTCCCCTTAAAATTTATATGCAGAAGCCCTAACCTCCCATGTGAAAGTAGTGCAGGCAAGACCTATAAAATGGTAGCAAATTGAAGTAAAATCACTTAATCGGATAGGACTGATGTCGTTATGAAGAAGGAAGACACACCAGAGCTGACACCATGTGCACACACAGGGAAGAGGCTGTATGACAGTTCTGCTATAATGTGAGCATTTCCAAGCCAAGAAGAGAAGCCTACCAGAAGTTACACGTTCTGGCTAATTGATTGTGGACTTCTAGCCTACAGAATGGAGAAAAAACAACTTTGTGTTAAGATCACATCCCTCACTCCCACACAATGTGTGGGATATTGTTCTGGAAGCTGTAGCCCATTAAGGTAGAGGGCAGTAGTGACCAGGGGACTCCTGGGTAGGAGGCCAAGACAGTAGTTTAAGTAAGTGATAACGGCAGTGTGTGCTATTATGGAAAAGGCATATATAGAGAAAAATGTTCAGAAATGAGAGACTTCTGTAAGTCAGATTAACAGGACTTGGTGTTTGATTTTTAAAAGGTAAGAGAGAAAATGACAGTAGATTTTCTGACTTATGTAACTATATGAATGATTTACATATTTTAGAAGTTAACCCAAAGAAGGTCAAGACTGTGCCTATAACCAAAAATTCAGTTTTCAGTACATGAAGGGCTACTTTAGTTTTGGGTATGCTGAAGAGTCCGGTGGGACTGGAGCTTGGAGAAGGAAATTACGCAGTGCTCATAAGATTTTATTACTGCATAACTTCTCAGAGCTTTTAATATGTTTCAACATGTTAATGCGAACTGTGACTTTGCAATATAGCTATGGTTTTTGTTTTTGAAATTGCCCAAATTTGGACCTCTTTTCCGAATGGAAAATATCACAGGATCAGTATTTATAGACTATATTCAGTATCTTCTGGTCTGTAAATGTTTTTCCAAAACATTTGCCAGTGATGCTTGCTACTACTAGTTATTTATTTTATTGAACACAGCATCTTTTGATCACATGACGGCAGTGTACTTGCACATTAAGGGAATGGAAAGGATGCAGTTTCAAGGCAGGAAGTTCACAGTCTCTTGGAGTTCTCCAGTGAGCACTGCCAATGTCCTCTGGTGTTCCTGGTAGGAGCTACGCTGAGAGCCAAGTATGGGCTGGCCACCCTTTGCCTTGCAGGCACTTCTAAACATTGTATGGGGTGATTGAGCACCCCCACTATCCTGGATTCTGTGCCTCCTTGTACAAGTTTTTGACTCTTTCAGATTATATCATTCTTAGACAGACCCACACCAACTTCCTAAATGTCTTGCCTGGAAGTTCAAGTCAACTGAGTCATTGGAACCTAGAATTTATATAAGTAGAATTATATAAATTATATTCCTCCTTATTGCTTTTGACACATAATATCTTACTGTATGCAACAGTCTACTACTAGCTTTTGATATAAATATATTTTCTCCTGGAAATGTACATACATTCTGGAAATTTACTCATCTAACTATATATAAATTACCTAATTTTAAAACTACTCCATAATAATCTATATTATAAGTTTATTGAAATATATTAGACAGTCAACTGTATCCAGTGAGATTTAAAAAATAAAAGCTATGAGCTGGGAGTGGCAATGTATACCTGTAACTCAACACTCTGGGAGGCCGAGACAGTACCATCATAAGTTAGAGCCCAAAAACTTCATGATTAAATGTGGCTATTTCAACATAAAAAATAAAAAATGGCTGGAGATGTACCTCACTATTCAGGCTCTGTGTTCGATTCCCAGTACAACAAGCAAATAAACACACAATCCTATGGACAAGGCATATTAATAGAGGATATAGAAAGGAGATCAAATATAAGAACTATGCAAAAATTATGTGGACTACAAAAATTTACCTTATTCACATTAATTGCTTCCTCTTCATATTTATTTTTTAGAGATAAAAGAGCAACAAAAAAGAAGTCTTTCATTTGCTGTATTTTACCTCTCAATGTCAAATCCTGTCTGACACTTATTCTTCCAAAAGCTATGATTTGTTTTCTTTCCATGCCAATGACGTTACCCAGAACCTTTTAGTTTGGTTATTTGTAAGTATTATCAAGGCACATAGCCTCCTTCTTTGTGCCCTAAGTGCCTTGCATAGAACAGTTCTACAGATGCTTTTGGTTTAAACTTTGAATTAAACTGGAGTACTTATTTAGTTCTGTCTACTAAGTTCCTGGTGGCTTCTTCAATTTCATTTGTACCATTTCACTTTGGAGAGGCAATGTATTAAATGATGAGCACGGAGGTTACTGATGATTCCAACTTCCCTGAGTAGAGCTCCGTGTGCTCACACCTCGTCCACCTGGCTCCACGATTGTGTCCATGACAGTGATAACAGTAGAATAATTACTAGAGGGCTGAAGACATTGAACTCAATTTATTAATTGCTAGAAGGGACAAAAAAGGAAATCTTATTAGCCATAGTTTTCATTATAATATATTCATAGAAGTGAGGTTCAACGTATTATAATGAAATGTTAATAAGACTTTTAAAAAGGCAATTAAGGAAATATATTTACTGCTGGGATAACTGAATTCAAATCTTAGTCCTAAGTTTAGCAAAAAAGAGTGTTTTTTTGGTGGGAAGGTAGTTATAATATGACACAGCTAAATACTTGTTTTTCTTAAGGAAAAGTTTCCATTGCTATGAAGTTTCCGCATGGATAATTTAAGTTTTGCATCTCCACATGGCATATGAAAACAACTGGAGGTATATTTTGTATGACCTTCTCACTTTCTGCTGCAACAAGCTTGACAGAAATTTAAAGCATCTGCACAGGGGGGCCAACCCACTATGGTATGTAAGATTATTTGCTAAGTGAGGATCTTAGTCAAGGAACATTACATTGCTTACTGTAGGAACTGCTAGGCAGACACAGGACTGGGAAGCCAATGTACAGGCTCAGAACCACAAAGCTATAGTAGGATAAAAGGAATCTCTTCTAGATTTTTTATACTCTTTCCTTCACTAACTGTAAACAGCTAAAGAGAGCATCAATCAATCTCCTGCCACTTTATGTGGCAAGTCTGCCATCAGCTGAGCTTGTTGGTCTGTGAACTCTGCCCCTGTCAGTTTCGCTTTTGGCGCTGCTCCGTGGTTATCTTGAGCTTTACAGCCCACGTGTCCTGGGTGTATCAGTCTGGTTTGAACTTTTAACAGCTTACCTTTAGTGCTTGACCACCCTGAGTGAGCAGGGTGCTGAGAGATACGGGGAAATATTGATTGTGATTCTTGCATTTTATGGCAATAATAGACTTCTTGATAGGTTATGTAGTCTCTAATTTGGCTGTTTACAGGACATAGAGAATGAAAGGAAATTATCCATGTCTTATGTCTGTTTTTAGTTCCTAAAGCAGGATTCTGGGAAAACGGGCACATTTTAGTTGGAACTGTTAAGGATATAGTCTTATATTATACAGTGTACTTTAATAATCCACCGGACTTGGTGACTTTGGGTATCAGTCATTAGTAGGAAGCAACATCATGGGCATGTTGAATGCGAAGAAAAGAACTGGAAACCTATGTTTGAGGTTGTAAGAATGCAGGCTCTTTCAAGTTTTAGCCTGGCATGTTTTGAGCTTCTTAAGTTCATTCTCCTTGTTTGCCACATTCTTCTATAAATTACAGGCAAATGGAAAACAGGTTATGTCTTTCCACAAAACTATTGGCGTTGCATTCTGGGTATTTGGTCACACCATGTTCATTCGTGACTATTACTCCTGTGGATGACTAGCATTAAAGCTATGTAGATAATTGTAAAGCCGTCTCCGTGTGATCCCTACAAGATTTAAAATAATTGATATGCAAACATCATTCTGGAGAGATCTGTTTTTAGATTTTAATGATAAATTTTCTATGCACAGCTATGCAAATCTAGGACTTCGTAAGTCTCTTAGTGCTAATGCTTACCAGATTGGTGAGAAGTATTAGTGTTACATATGGACTTAAAGAAGGTACAGAATTTTACCTTTGTGGGAAATGTAGCCCTGGTAACGTACTTCATTATGAGGGTGATCTTAGAGAAAGAAAGAAAAAAGTGAGCATTTGTTAGAAAGGACATTAATAATGCCTCATTTTCTCAAGCCTTCTTCAGGATGAATACACCATCTATGTCACCTGCTTCAGGTGAGAGATACGTGAAGAAGAGTTTCAGCTTTTGGATTTCCCAGTGATATGAAACAGCAATTTTCTGAAATAAACTATAACTTCAGAGAAAATAGAATTTCCTAGCATGTCAATTTTGGACACTTGGAGAGAGTCCAGTGAAGAAGACTGTGAATTGCTTCTGTCAGTGTGATTGGCATAAGCCTTTGAAACTGTTGACAGCTTGTAATTCTTCTTACTGACTTTCAAATTATTGACATTATTATGTGTCAACTTTCATGTTAGTGCAACTATAAAATGATCAAATGAAAAATTTCAAATTAAACCTCATATTTAAAAATTAAAACAGAAAATCCTATATTTATTGTCACTCAATGACCATTTGGTTATATAAAGCTTTGCACTAGGTTTCAGTTAGTTTTAAAATCTGAAGTGACCTCCTGGGATGTTCAAACACTTGTACTGGTTTAGGCTATCATTGTTTTAACAATTAATCCTAGTGGATAAATTGTCTATGATTTATCCTTTTGTTCTATGCTGGTAGTTTTGAAATTATATTGTAAATTGTGCCCTACCAGATTGTTTCTAGGCTGTAGCTAGTTATGTTTCTATATGAAACAAAATTGCTTGTATTTTATTTTTAAAATTTTTTTTTTCTGTTTTGGTACTGGGAATCAAACTCAGGGCCTCATGCTTGCCAGGCAGCATGCTTGCTGCGCTGCTGAGCTACATCCCCATCCCTGCTTATATATTTAATACTATTTAATTTGTCATATTTATTCTAATCAAGATCTTGGATGGTAACTTAGTTTAAATAGTACTTTATGCTGAACCCCACCTTTTGATTAAAGACTTATTTAGCCTACCAAACTTAAATTTGTTTTAAATTCCAGTTAACCTTTTGCTTTTTCTGTGTTTTAGTTGCATAAAGTTTTTTAGTTGATACTAAAGTGCAATTTTATCCCCTTATTTTTTACTGAGATCAGTTCTATTTGTTAAGATAGTTTGGAGCTCTTGACTCCAGTCCCAATGCTGCAGTGGCTAAGCTAGTCACTGTAAAATAAAATAAATGGTTCCACTTACAAAATTCTTATATCTTATTTGAGCATAATGTTTTGAACTGATGAACAAACTACTTCTTACTAAAAAATATAGCCGAGTTACATTTGCAGCCTGGGATGAGCTTAATGTAAATCTAGCTTTCAACATCACCTTTTAGGATATTTAAATGAGTACCTTTTATTCAATTAAACAAGATATAAACACTTGAGTTTGAGAAACTTGCTACTTGACAGGGACGATAAGAACTGAGCATATTATTTAAATCCTAATGGAATAACTTACATGAAGCAGGGTGCGTACTAAGAATGGACTGTCCAATATGGGCTATTAGAGTTGGGGAGGCACTGCAGGGCAGACACGAGATTCAGTTTGATTTAAATGAGTATAAGACAGATGAAAGGAGAGGGGATGAAGTTCCAGGTTCTTAGAGGAACAAACAAAAACCAGACCAGAGAAAGTACACTATGGATTTGGAAAGTTTGAATAGTAAAGAGTAAGTCTATATTAAAGATTGAAGGGGTAAAAGATTAGGTTGTACAATACCAGATAGTCACATGCTATTTTGATGCCGTCTGGCATGCTAATAAAAACTAAATAAAAATGCTAAGATATTTTACTTTCTTACACAGCTTGAAAGAGAAAAATTCTGTATTACGTTATGGTTGGGGATGTCAGTCCATACTCTGCTGGCTGAGAGTGAGAAGGAGCATGACAGAAGAAAGCTAGTCAATTCATGGTATCCAGGGAGCAAAGCCAGAGCGAGAAAACCAGAGAGACAGGGAGGAGCCAGTGGCAAGAACATCCCTTCCTGTTCTTGTCCCCAGTGACCTGTCTCCTCCAGCCAAGGCCCACCTCCCAACAGCTCATCAGCTGTGAGCGCCGAGCTCATCAGTACATTAATTCACCGAGGAGTTTAGCACTCCATGGCCAAAACCCACCTCTGGTCACTTGAGACTTTGAGGGAACATTTTAGATGTTACTACTTCCTTTTAGCTACTACTACTACTTCCTTTTAGCTTTCTCAACTACTGACATTGTGTTCTCTACATATATTGCATCTTGGAGCTGGAGAGGAATTTTATGCCATCACTTATGTCACTCACTTTCTATCATTTTGATATTTTCTCAACCTCTGAGTTGTTCCCTTTCTTAAGGTGTGAGAATCTGACTGCCTGATACTTTCACCAACACTACTCTTGACTTGTTTCTACCTGAGTTCAACTTTTTTTTTAAAAGTAAAAGAACAAAAACATATTAACAAACAGACAGCCACTTACAAAGTAGCACAAGAATAGCACAATTAAAACTGAATCACAGACAAGGTGACAGGGAATGAACAATTGTTGTTGTATTACATATTGATAATTTCAAAGTGTACATTCAGGAAAACAAATATAGACATGCAAGATGATCAAACAACTAATCGTTAACTGTTCCTTGCAATAAAGTGACAGAAGTCAGCAGTATAACTATGTTAGCCATCCTGCATATACATACATACATACATACATATATACATAATTATCCCTTTCTTCCTTTCCTCTTTCCCCTCATCCCAGTTGCTGTTTACTTTGAGCAGTTTCCTTTCATTCACAATGTTTATCATACCTCTTAATTTATATTCACACTTTCAGGTTCTTACACTAGTGATACAATACATTGCTTACATATGTACATCTGATTTATTTCACTTATGAGTATGGTCTCTAGTTGTGACCATTTACCTATAAAAGCTTCAAGATTGTCTTTCTTTATAGCTGAGTAATATTCCATTGTACAAAAATGCCACAAATTTTTTATCCAGTCATCATTGGATGGACATTTGGGTTGCTTCCACGATTTAGCTATTACAAATTGTGCTGCTATAAACATGGGTGCACATATATCGCTGTGATATGATGTTTTCAGATCTTCTGGGAAAATACCCAGAAGGAGAATAGCTGGGTTGGCTGGGACCTCTAGACCTAGTTTGCTGAGGAATCTCCAAACCGATCTCCACAGTGGTTTCACCAGTCTGCATTCCCACCAACAGTGCAGAACAGTTCCTATTTCTCCACAGCCTTGCCAGCATTTATTATTGGTTGATGTTTTGATGACAACCATTCTTACTGGGGTGAGGTGAAATTTCAATGTTGCTTCAATTAGCATTTCTTGAATGACTAATGATATTGAACATTTTCTCATGTATTTATTTGCCATTTGTATTTCTTCATCTGAGAAGTGTGTATTCATCTCAGATGCCCATTTTAGGACTGGGTCTTTGAATTTGGGGAGGTTGATGTTTTTTAATACTTTACATGTTCTAGATAGAAGACCTTTGTCCGAGAGAGAACTAGCCAGGATTTTTTCCCAATTTGTGGGTTTTCTTTTTACTCTGCTGGTGATTTCTTTAGATGTGCAAAAACTTTTCGGTAAGATGAGGTCCCAGTTGTTGATTCTTTGAAGTGTTTCCCTTGTGGTTTCATTTTTGGTCATGAACTCTCTACCTACTCCTAGGTCTTCAAGATTTTTACTGAGTTCAACTTCAATTTGATGATTCTTTTAACACTCTATTCCCCAAGGATCTTGTCCTTTACTCTATTTTGGTTTTCACTAATATTACTCTAAACTGTGCCTACTAATAGCTACAACTCATATAAACATTAATTTCATGCATCTCACTCTGCCTAGGTGTAAATTCTTTGAGCAACTGAGCAATCAGATGCTTCTTGTAACATACTCAGTGCTTTTGTTCATATCTCTCTTAATCAAGCTCATTTAAAAAAACAGCTGTAGTTTAAAGAGCTCTTTTCCTAAGCTATGGTTGCACATTTCCACACACGCTGAGTGGTCACACTTAAGTTCACGACCGGGAACACCAAGTGGTGTTCAATGCTACCAGGAATTGTACTGAATTCTCCAGGGATGTTATGGACTCTCCCACATTGTTGTTTTGCACTCTCCTTTCTCTCCAAATGTACCACATCTTGTCCTTAAAATCATTGTCAGGTAATGACATTACTTAATGAGAAAATGGAAGAACGCAAAACACAATGTTTGAGGACTCCAAGGATGGGCGTTCACTCACCCAGCGGCTTTTGTCCTCACGTCTTCGCCTTTGTATTTGAGTCTGGTCCTCCATCCAAGACCAGCCTTTCCACTTTTGCCCAAGATTCCACTCTTGCTCCCGTAGTTCATTACCTTTCAAGATGGCATCTGGAAGTTAGTGCTTCAGTAGTTACACTCTTTAAAAATAAGCTATCTGGAAGTATAATTGATAGTCAGTAAATTGCCAGTGTTTGAAATGCACAAGCTCAGAAGTTCCGGTATCTCTAGAAACCCATGAGGGCAGTACCATGGCTGGTACTGTGGGAATCATTACTACTAATGAAACCATTATCATTTTTAGGATTATAAACATATCCCTCAATTTCAGAAGTTGGCTCAGGTTCTACTAATCTCTTTCCCTTCTTTCTCATCTGCTTATACACTACGAGGCAACAATCATTTTTGCTTTCTGTCACAAGATAGTATTCTTCATTTTATAGAATATTACTAGTGGGATAATTTAGTATATACTTTATGGATGCACCTTGAGACCATAGTATTAAGTGAAATCACATATATGTAAATACTGTATTGTTTCTCTGTTTCAGTGAGAAATTGAAAGTGCAACTAAGGACCAAACTGTATAATATGGATTATGAAATAGGAAGAAATGTTCAAATGGAAAGAGGGGCAAGGGAGGAGGGGTGGGTAAAAGGAAGGAAAAAGAACAAAATAATAAAAGAAGAATAAAATGGAGACAAATTTTATAAATAAGGAGGGAAAGAGGGGTTGAAGGGAGGGAAGAGACCTGGGAAAAAAATAGGAATCAAGATGTATCATGTACAGGTACAAATTCCCTACAGTAATTATGATCATTATGTCTAAATTGTACCAATAAACTTAATAAAAATAGTTTAATTTTTTAAATTAAACGTGTTCATTAATGTTTTTGTGTGTATTAATAGTCCATTTCTTAATATTGCTAATGGGCATTCCACTTAGACTCTGCCAGGATATGTTTATCCATTCATATTATTAATTTCTAAAAGAAAAAAATCCTGGTAGCACCTTAGATGTGATTGCACTGAATCTATGTATCAGTTCCAAGAGAATTAAGATCTTAAAATTATCAAATTTTCTGGTCTATAAATATAGTTTATTTTTCCTTTTATGTAAATTTCTTTAATAAAAATTTTTAGTTTTTAGTGTGCAGGTATTTCACACATTTTTAGATTTATTGTTCAGAATATCATATGTTTCAGATAACAAATGATATTTTTTGGTTATCAGCTTTCATTGCTAGCATGTAAAGATTAAATTTATTTTTTTCATATCGTTCTTGAAGCAACCTTCATGAATTCACTTGTTAATTTTGTGCATTTTCCTGCAGATTTCATCAGATTTTTCATGAAGATGACCATGTCATCTGTGATTAATGATAGCTTTAATTTTTCCTTCCATATGTCTTTTACTTTGTTTAGATTGTCACCTCCTCTGGGAATACAGGGAAAGTAGTAGTTAAAACTAGTCCTAGTGTGTGAACCCAGCTGTCCCTACTCTGATTCCCTTCCTCTATGTAGCATGATTGTCCCACTCTTCTAATTAGTGAATCTAGAAAATGTCTAGTTTTTGGTGGAATTTTCAGAGAAACCTATGTTTCCTCTGCTAAGCATGCATAAGCAACATATTGTCACAAAGAGGCATAAATTGCAGGCAGGCTTTGATCCTTTCTACTCAAATATAGAAAAAGGGAGTGGTTTCTTAATCAAAGATGAGAACAATGAATTCTGTTTGTCACCACTTAGGCATGTGTAACTCAAGCTGATAGCAGAGATTAGGGTTCTGATTTTAACGCCCTGAGAGTTCTGAAGGAACCTAGAAGAGGCATGAACGCTGTTGTCAGTGATAGAAGTACTGCATGACATCTATCCTATTGCTTTAGATAACCCTAAAGTTAGTAGAATTTGTTTGGACATAAGGGATCAACCTCACAAATGATATTCCCTATCTAAACACAAAATTTATTTTCTTAGAGTGGACATCAAGGGATAAGCTATTTTCTATAGTTCAGCTTTTATAGTCAAAGCCTCTACTTGAGGCAGCAATATGAAGTAAAGTCAAGAACACAGGGCTTGGGTTCCTATTCTTGGTTCAAAGTTACTTTGCTATTGATTCATTTGATTTTTTATTTTCTTTGACAATATTCTTTTATGAAAAATGGAAATAAAATGAAGCCTTTCTCACAGACTCACCTTGAGGATCAAATAAATTAATGTACATTAAGTGCTTAGAATGAGATCTGACACAGAGAAGGTAAAAAGTAAAAGAGTTATGATTATTTTCACTGGCTCATCACCAAAACTATACTTTGGTTCTGTGTGTGTGCGTGTGCGTGTGTGTGTGTGTGTGTGTGCGTGTGTGTGTGTGTGTATTTCCTCTGGGAATGCCTGGAAAGAACAGGTAACTAGAAAGGCAAGATTTAAAAATTTCTGAAATCTCAGTTGTGTAACATCTAGCTTCATTCCTTTTTTTTTTTGGGGGGGGGTTACTGGGGATCGAACTCAGGACCCTGCGCTTGCTAGGCAAGCGCTTATTCCACTGAGCTATCTCCCCAGCCCTAGCTTCATTCCTAAAAGAACTATGGCAGTAGTTTCAATTAGTCATGTGAAGATTACATGCATCGTTTATGAAATGTAGCATCATGTTTCACATGTGATTAGCATACAATAACTCCTGGAATGAATGCGGAGTGAATCCTAAGACCTTCTCCATTTATCAACACACGCACTGTGACAGCGCGGAGAGCTTAACCACAGGCCACGTGGCTATGCGCCAACAGAGCAATATTAGAAAGCATCTGTTCTGATGGAATCTCAGTCCCTCACTTTTAAAGTTGTTTCTAGCGCTCCCAGCACTGCTTTTGTGTTCCCTTAGAAGTACAGCTCTTTTCGAGAGGAGAAAACAATCCTACTTGCACAGCTGCTGGAGCTGAGAAGTCAAAAGGCAGCATCGGGGCTCAGAGTACTGTGTGCAATCAAATTCTACACCGGGTGCCAGAGATCAGAAGCAAGAGGCGGCCCTTCTGAGTGGGGTGTTCTTTGAAAGAGCAGCTCCGGTTCCTGGCGCATGGCTGTCGTATGCATGTATCACTTCTTACTGGTTAAGTCTTGATTTCTAAGCTGTTTAAGGGTCGTAAGAAATCATGGGAACGGCGGAAGAAAGCATAGAGAGAGTTTATTTTGATTACAACACTAATAACCTGGATTCTTCAGTACAATCTTCACAGATACCCTGAAAAACGACCCATTTTAAAAGAAATTTTCTAAGATATCATTAGAAAAATACAGTGGGTGTACTTAGAGTCAAATGCGTATCTGATATCAGGACAAATTTTGTAAATTTTAAAGAACTTTGACAATTTAACCCAACTCTCCACTTAAAAAAGTTTATTATCCAAATTTGCAGGGTCCAAATGACCAAGATTTTATTTTTCCTATCTTCTATAAGATGTTTCAATTAAGCCACTTAAAATTCTAGAGTGTCAGTCCTTTTCACCATGAAAGATTGAAACTTTCATCATGGTTTCAGAAAACTTTTAGGGTAGGCCTTGAGGTATTAGTGTACTAAATTACGCTTCTGTAGAATTTAACTTTGAAATAGAAATGTTATGCCGTTTGTATGTTTCATATTAAAATAGAAACCCCTTGCAAGTGGAGGGCGTTGTTTAGACGCTTGAACAACACTTTGCGGGAGCCTGATCTGGATCGTATCGTGTCCCTTACTCATCATGACAAGACAGACAAATAAGTCAATGAATGCAAAATGATGTGATTCGTGTACTAGTAGAGGTAAATTCAAAGTTGCTATGGAAACATAAAGAAGATCCAACAGAGAAATTGTTTCCAGGGCACAGAATATGGAGTGTAACACTAGGTACAGATGTTTGCTGAGTTAAATATCCTCTATATTCTTCAGAGTAGAAATCTGAAATCTTTGGAAGTTAATACTGTACCTTTAAATATTTGCATTAAAATATTTCTTGCAACAGGCAATAAGAGATCTAAAGACGTCCTTACAGGGTGCTCAGGAAGACTTAGAAAATCATGACTAAGTTGGAAAGAGGACTGAACTGTGACCCAGACTTCTTCATGTGGAGTTCAGTTAATGCGGGGCACTGGGTGCAAAGTTGAGAGTTTGACATTCAGAGCTGGACTTGCTAGGAGCAAAGTGTTGATAGTTACTGACTGTGTCCTAGAGAAATTAAAAAAATTTTGCATGCTTTCCTTCATTTGCATAATTGTGGATAAAAATAGCACCTATCTTTATAGGGTTGTGATGAGAATTAAGTTAATACTTTCAAATAAAACAGTTTTGCCACATAAAGCCTCAGTAAGTGATAACAACCTTTAGTATTACAAAAGACAAATAGCAAGACTTTTGGTCCAACATACATCCTACTAATGACACAAAGCAAAGTGCCATGTAGCTTGCCTTTTCTTATGCATTGTGCTATCAACAGTAAGGGTCTGGTCGGAATTCATCTGGGATCAGTCATAGTAAACGGAGCAAAGTCGAGCACCTCACCTGGAGAGGAGGACTGCAGTGCACTCTTCCTGTACATTATTCATAATAATAAGCCCTGGATAAAGATTCTAAATGTAGCAAGCGGTAACGGAACTTGAGCATATTTCTGTTGACACTGTGAATTGGAGTGACTTGTGAGGGGTTGGGCCTGAGATTTCAATTATGTTTGGGTTATGGCCTCGGTCAAGGTCCAAGCCCTATGGGATAGGCTTGTTATAACCCAGATGAAGAGAGTAAAAAAAAAAAAAAATACAAAATGGATTTTTACATATTTGTGGAATAGATATCCCTAATCTGTGTGTAACCAATTTTAGCCAGGTATGAGAGGAAAATAGGGTAGATGAGGTTGCTGAGATGATAGAAACTCATAGGAGAGAGGTGAAGTGACAGTTAATTTGAACGGCCCGCTTGACTGGCATGAGAGACCCTGTAGCAGACCAATAAAGCACTCTTCTGGGCATGTGTGTGGGGGTCCTGAGGCATGAGCTTGGGGAGTATATCTGATTGCAGCCCACTCCTGTCCAGCATCCTTCCACCACACTCTTCCACCATGACATTGTGCCTCTCCTCAGGCCCTCAGTGATGGGACCACACTCATAGTTGAATGAAACTTCTGAAATCATAAGCCAAATGAACTACTTCCTCATTTAAGTTGTGTGAACGTCAGACATCTTGTCCCAGCAGCAGGAAAGCTGACCAATACAAAGATCTAGTATAAGGAATGAATGATATGGTTTAACACTCTGTAAAGATTTAATCTGTTAAGAGCAGTATATTTCACTCTGTTTCTTTGATATTCAGTTCCTTCATGTGTAAAGTCGGTGTAATATTATTTTCAAGGTTGTTCTGAGGAACATATGCTGTGGTATACAATGGAGGACATGATTCATTGCTTTTAAGTATTAGATCTTTTTCTGCATCTGGAAATTTCAAATACGATGATTGTATCATCTGAGAGGAAAGCTGGTCTAGGAAAGCATATGTAGATTGCTACTGGAAAGTGTTCCTCCCTTCAACTTTTTCCATGCATTCTGTGGTTCCATATCTGGCAGAATGGTCCTTTATCTTCTGCCAAACACATAAGATTCTTCTTTTTCCTAGTGCATGCATCATTCCAGAAAAACACAAGGGCAACAGTGGACCTTTCTAGCATTGCATTCTTTCAAAATAAATTTCCCAGTGTAGTTTATCTCCTTTTATGTGTAATTTTAAAGGTAACTTTTAAAGCACTAAATTTAGTTTTCCTTGGAGAGTACAACATAAGGAAAAAGGGAAGGAACAAAGAGGTATGAATTGGGAGGGGAGAGGAACTTCGCTATCTAAACTGCAACATCTGCTGATGCAGATAGTGGTGGCGAATGAGTTGCCTTCTGCCCTGCAGGACTCTGGAGCGTTGCCAGCCACTACCCACCTTAATATTTAATAGGCATTTGTACAGAAACACTGTGTAAGTATGAGATATTAACTGCTCATAACATTTTAATTTTTCTTTTTTAATTTAGTGGCTGTTCATCATAAAACACAGAATGTTGTTTGGTTGGGTTGAAATTTTAATGCTGAGCTCTTAAATTGTTCTATGAGGTAATTTCTCTGTGGAAAGTAAGCAGTAAATACTTTGTATTTGTACCATTTGTTCAGAGAGAACTGGGAAGAATTTCAGTCTGTGCTGTACTCTGCTCAGTTCTTCTGGCAACAATGCTCCTAGGAGTGTGTAGAGCTGTGGGAGAATGATCTCCCTTATGTACTGGCAGGTTCAGTTGTGCTTGGTTATTGATTGTTGCAGCAGACATCTCAAATCCCCAAGGCTTAGAGCCCTCTGGTTCTATCAGAGTCACTGAATGATTTGTCCGTGTTTTTATATTTCATTTAAGGATCTGTTTGAGTCCAGCAGAGTCACACAAAGTATTCATGAAGAAGCACCAATTACAACAATTTCTAATACCCTCCCAAGGTTGTAGCAGAAAGAAAGTGATATCTGATGGTAAAGAGTGATCAACTCTATTGCAGCAGAGATTCTTTCATGAGGGACACGTTCTAAGCACTCATAACCTGTTCTTTTAATCCAAAATGTTAGCTTCTCTGCTTTTAGCATAATTGTTCTTTTTAATCTGTGAACCTTACTTCTTCTTCCTCAGATTCCTCTCCCTTTTCTTTTTTCTTCTTCTCTTCCCTTTTTTTTATTTGTTCAAAGTTATGTCCTCTGAGAGGTTTTTCAAAACCTAACCACAAGGCTCACTATGTCATTCTGTAGCCCAGCCTGAGTATTCCTTCAAGTCCAGTAGTTCATATCTATGGTACTACAGGGATTTGTATATGTGTTTATCCCTCTCACTATGCTGTGAATCCTTCACCAAGAAATATTAGACTGCTTTCTGAATCTAATACAGCTCTGGACACATACAAAGCATTCACAGCTATTCACAGCAAGAATGCTTTTATAAATTACCAGAAGTTTGTACAAGATTATAAACTGCAAAAGATGTTTTATTTCAAACAGGCTCTTCTAACTGGGCACACTGGTGCACACCTGTGATCGTAGCACTCCAGAGGCTAAGGTGAAGGATTGCTGTGAGTTCGAGGCCAGCCTGGGCTACATAGTGAGTTCAAGACCAGCCTGAATCACATGGCCAGACCTTGCATCAAAAAAAAAAAAAAAAAAAAAAATCAAATAGGATTTTCTCTGTTTTCAGAAATTCTATTCTATTGTTGATGTTGAGATAGGATAGAATAAATAAAAGATAGGAAGGAGACAAGGAAATCATAGCAGAAAATTGTAGTTTGTAAGAAGATAGCTTGTGGCTGCAGTCACCCAAGACAGGTCCATGCTGACATTCTTCGTTTAAATTCATACCTCTTCCCTGCTTGGCCAGTCACTAACAGGTCATAAGATGGATCAATTAAAAAAATAAGGAGCAGAAGCTGGCCCTGAGGAAAGCACAGCCCCACTGTCAACAGAGCTGTCAGACTTACATACTTTCTTGAACAGACCCATCGCTAGAAGGCCATAAAATGGCCCAATTAGGAGAGCTAACAAGTTGAACAAATCTAGCGAATGTTTAAATTACCTATCCCAAGTCCAACAACAGAAACACAGCAAGCGCAAAGCTGTACGCCTGTGAATGGGCTGGTACAGCTTGAGGGAGTGGGGAACAGGGGCTCACTTTTATCCCCAGCTTTTCTCCCTTTCGAGAAGAGTGTAAGTGTAGCCGGCCCCAAACTAGAATGAATTCAATTTACCTGAAAACCCTGCCCTCCTCTCTTTTTCTTTGTCGAATAAACCCTATTGTGTCTCTTTCTGATGCAACCTGAAAATTCTTTTTGCTGCAAAGGGAGTCGGTGAGCCTGCAACTGTGGGTGGGTTAGGTTCGGGAATCTCAGACCCCCGGCCACATAACAATGCTTTAAAAAATTAAAAAATTTCCTATATTAGGTTTAAATGGGCCCTTGGGAAAGGAAGAGGTAAAAGGAAATAGCTTACTTCGATGAAGTAAAAAATTTTAGAACTTCAAACCAAAAGAAAATGCCTATGAAAGGGAGCAAGATGTTTCAATTTCTGGAAATATTTACAGATATATTAAAGGTAGGTAATATCTCTCCTAAAACAACAGTCACATGTTTGCACGTATGTGTTAAATTCAGCTGTTCATTATGTGTCTCTTTTTGCCTGCTTCAGGTTCGTAGTGCATAGTGCAAGCTTCAGGAAAGTGTGAGCGAGCTTTCCCTTCCTTCCTTCCTGGTAGAACCCTGAGGCAATTTTTCAACAAGAGTTCAGCAAATTGTTCTGGACAACAAAGTAAGCTGTAATGAAGCAAAAAGAATTCAAGCCCCTTCCTTCTTCATGACTCCAGTCTACTCTACGAAAATTAAAATTCTCTATCCACACATGCCATCCTGTGCAGTGAAAGATTGTAGATTTTCTAAGTAGCATGCCTTTCCACTAAGAAATATATGTATCCTGCAAAAGTTTATCTGGAATGAAAGCCTTAAAATGTTCACCTCCACTAATTTCATTCGTATGATTCTCCCTTAAGTAAACCATCACATATGAGTATGAAGTTATATGTGGAAGAACTTTACATAATTATTAACCTTAGCAAAAACGAAGAGCGATTTTATTCAACAGCATAGGTGGGTACATAAATAATAACATATTTGTATGATAAAATATGAAACAAAAATTTGGATATTGGACGATTTTTATAAAGCCATTGAAAATGATCATAACAACATGGTATATAGAAACATAAGAACATGAAATGAAATTTTTAATAGAAGTATACATACAAACACACATTGGAATAAAGGTGAAGCTAAAGAATTGAGAACAATGATATGCTTTCTTTACAATTTATCATTACACTATAATGAATATATTTTGCTCCAAAAATCTTACAATTTTTTCATCAGTACATATTTACAGTACATAATTATTACATTCATTTGAGGGAGATGGTGCACGTACATAGCAGATCTTAATATATAAAGATACTGCTTAATACATGAAGCATGATTATTGGAATTTTACGGCAGAAGTTAATTTTCAGGGTAGATTCAGTATACAAGAGACTTGTTATGAATATTTTCTGCACAGGATCCTGGAAAATCTAAGTAGATCTCATGAGATGATCATGGCTGTGCTTCAAAACACCTTAAGAGAGAAGGTCTTTTTTAAAAAAAATTCTTCCTCAGGCTCATTTCTGGGAATGTGAATGTGCAACCCAGTACATACATTTTGTCACAGCTTTCTTCAGGTTATACAGACACACATCAATAGCTATCCTATATTACTCTGGATGGAAATGGAAATAACAAATATTACATAAAGTTTAAAAAGAGGAGAAGGTGTGGGTGGATAAAGAGGAAACATTTAACGTCTGGTAGAAAGGTAAGTGAGATGCTCAGAGCCCCCTCTAGAGAGGCCGATGACCATTGAAAATAGCGTCCCTGGGAGTGCATTTCTCTGGTACAAAAGATATAGCATAGCAATCGGTATCTTATTACTTCCCTAAACTCCTGAACTGAAGTTAGGCAGAAAAGGAATGGATGGACATAATACTTATTGTGAGTATGACCTGAAAAATATATTTGGATCATTACAAAATCATGCACACCTAAATGTACAATATGACTTAATCACTGTTTTATACTTCTTCAGAAAAATAACCACAGGTTAGAAGAGTGAATTTTTTCAAACTTCCCATTTTACATGTTCTACTTCCATTATTTTATTTTTATTTAGTTTTGATATACCACAATTTTTGAGTCAATGTTTGTTCAGTTTGACCCAAAAACTAAAAAATCTATTTGCTCACAGTGGTTGGTAAACCATTATTTCTTTATTGATTCAATTTATTTTCTCATGAAAAATTTAATAGTTTACTTAGTGAATGTGGGAAATTCAAGTTTTAATTGTTTTTAATTGCCTATTTTACATGCATACTTGAATATGCAAAATAAAAATGAACATATATCCGTTTAAAGCAAAATTTTCTAAATATAGGATTTTTATGTAAGGCTCATGGTAATCACAAAGAAATGCCTGTAGAGGATATATGAAAGAAAACAGTAATCAAAGCATGTCCTTACAAAACAAAAGCAAGATAGTGACAGAAAAGGGCAAAATGTAGCCACAAGATAGAAAACAATGAACAAAATGAACAACTAACTATCTTAGTCTGTTAGTAAGTCCTTGCCAATCACTTAAATGTAAATGGACTTCACCCCCTCACCGAAAGACATACAATGACTGAATAATGGGTAAGAGGAAAAACAAAACAAGATTGCACTGTACTCTTTCTACTGTAGACACACACAGGGGGACACATGGACGGAAAGGAGGGGGGTCTTTTATGCAAATGGTAAACAAAAGAGAGCTAGATTATTTACATTTGTATCAGACAAGAGAGAATTTAAGTCAAAAATGTCAAAAGAGTAAAACAAGTATAATATATAATCATAAGAGGATCGATGGATGGACTAGGAAACTAGAAACTCTGTGAATGCACATTAGCCCAGCACTCGTGAGGAGACCAGTTTTGCTTCTGCAGGCACCTCTTCCTCAGGGATGTGCCTCTGCACTGCAGCCCACACTCACAGATCCAATATTCCTATTCCAAAAGAGAAAAATAGGCGAGGAGAAAGGGGTGACGGGTTCCAGGCAAATCTTAATCTAACAAGGAAGACAATATTAATATTAAGGCTTGAGAATCATCTTCTTTGACTCCATGACCCACCTTCCAGGTACACTGGGACGAGGCTGGGTCCCCAAAGCTTCAGAAGAGGTTGTTCTTACAGCTTTACTGGATGTAGTCCATGCTTTGAATTTTACAGGCTGGAGTCAGGCACCCAGGGCTTTCCCAGCTGAGCTCTCATTCTGGTGACCTGAGATCTTTGGTGGAAGCCGGCTCCTAAGGTCCCAAAAACCATTGGCCAGCAAGGCACTGTGCCCATGGGGAAGTCTTCTGCCTCGCTTCCAAACCTCTTTGAGACATCATTTGAAAACTAGAGTGAGTCAACTGTGTCTCTACAACATTTGCACTCTTACATCCGCAGTCATCCTAGCAGAGATATTGCCAACATTTACAACCTATACCTGCGCTACCAGTGGCAGGCTTGTACCTGATCCTGCTTGGGATATGGATGGGGTAGCCTAAGAGTAATACAATAGAATGCAGGGAGAAGAGACTTGAGGCATTGCTAGTGAGTGAGCACTGATTCTCAAGTTTCCACTGGTGTTCTGGGATGCTCCCTTGAAGTTTTCTTCCCATAAGGCCCTCCCTCCTGGCATGTGATGGAAGTGGCAACCTTAAAGATGTTAGTAGTACATTCAGGGGATGTCTCTGATTGCCTTGGTGAACAACTTCTGGCTTTCTTCTGTCAATAGCAGTGTCCTTATCAAAAGGCTGCTTGGTCACACTTTTGGATTCTGTCCCCATGCCATGTTTTTAAAAAGTCCTTTACAATCAGGCCAGACTTACAATTTTCCAAATCTTTAAGTTTTGATACACTTTTAATATAGATTCTATCTTTAAATTGTTTCTTTTTTCTTGTATTTTACTTAAGCAGGCAAGATAAATCATGCAGTACCTTCAAAACTTTATTTAGAGGTTTTTTCTGCCAAATATCCTCATTATTACTTTTTAAATTCTTCCTCTCACAAAGTACAAGATCAACTCAGCTAAATTCCTTTCTACTTTGTGATAAGGGTAGCATTTGCTCCAGTTTCTCAGAAATATCTCTCAGTTCCAAGACCTCATACAAATGCCCTTTCCTATCATATATCTATCATCATTTTGATCTCAACCATTCAGTCCTTAAGAAGACCAAGGCTTTCCCTTTGCCCTGCTCTTCCAACTCAACACCGGCATCGCCTTTGATGGTCTGTCCATATCACCTTGGCCTTTTCACGTGTGTATCCTTATACTCTTCCAGCCTCTCCTCATTATCTTCCAAAGTTACGTCCACAGTTTTAGTTATGTGCTATCACAAAACCCCAATTTAATTTATATCTTAGTCTAATTGTGTTGGTATAATAAAATATGTGAGAAAAGGTAATTATGAACCATAGAAATTAACTTTCTCATAGTCCTTGAGGCTGGGAAATCCAAGATGAAATAGACAGTCTCAGTTTCTGGTGAAGGTCTGTTCCTTCTAGGAGTGCTTACATGCTAGGAGGGAAAGAAGCACAAAAAGGAGATAAATGCTGTGTTCTCACATGGAAAAGGTGCGTTTGCTCTCCTAATCCCCTCTTTAAGGCATTACTGTGTACAGCATGCTTATGACTTAATCATCTCCTAAGGCCCTACCTTTACCACTGTCACTGTGTGGATTAAGCTTCAACATGAATTTTAGAGAGGATATATGCAAAAAATAGAAATAATTAAGAAAAATCAGGAGATTTGAAGAGAAAAATGAAAGAGATATTGCAGTTGACACCACAATGATTCTTACAGGAGAATACTATCAATAATTGTATGTCAACAATCTGCATAATCTACAAAAAATGCACCAATTCCTAGAAACATGCCACCTGCCAAGATTGAATCATGAAGAAGGAAATAATAATTTGACCAGTCTTATAATTAGCAAGGATTGAAGTAGCAATTAAAAACCTGCTAAGAAAGATAATCTCAGAATCTGTTGGTTGCCTATGTAAATTTTACAGAATTTTTAAAAGGAAATTAATGTCAGCACTTTTCAAACTCTTCCAAAAATTTGCAAAAGAAGGAGAACTTTTAGTTTATACTGCCATCATTATGCTGACACCAGAGACAGAAAATATATACAAAAGCTATAAACCAATATTCCTGATGAATATAAGTGCAAATATTTGCAACCAAAGTATTAGGAAGCTAAATTTAACAGCATATTGAAAAAGTATTATGCTTTATGACTATATTAATTTGTTTCCTGCTGTTAATAACACAAGATTGACTGGCAAGTTTTAAGAAAACAGGTCTATTTTGGCTTATGGTTCTAGAAGCCTAAAGTCGATAGAGACCACATCTGGTGATAGTGTTCTTGCTGCTAGAGCCCTGAAGTGATACAGTGTATCAAATGGCAAGAGACAAAGAAGACACATTTACATGTACTTGTTATGGCCTCTTTCCCTCTTCCATAAATCTACCAAGATTCAATTGTGGAGCCTCAATCTAATAACTCTATCCCAATGTTCCCACCTCCAAACACTATTAAGAAGTATATTCTTTCTTCTCTTCAAACCTCATATCATAGCCTCAGTCACTATTAGAGTGAAAAATAAATTAAACATAAATATTAAAATGTGAAGCAGGTATTATTTTTAAAGGGTATAGTTTGAAAAAAAATTAAATGCACTAAGAATATCTTTAAAAAGAATAAGTTAATGTGGTAGTTATTCTAAATAAAAGGTAAAATAGATTTCATATCTATATATTGCTAACCAATATTCAAAATAGTATAAGGCTCAAATACTTAAATATAAATACAATAAAATATGTGCCAACACTGTACATACCACAAAACGTTGTAACAAAAAATTAAATGAAATCATGTGGTGTTTAGAGATCAGCAACTTTAATATTGTTAATATGTCAATTTTCTCTAAATTGATCTGCAAATTCAAAGTAATACTGAGCAAAATACTGCTTACTGTTTTTCAAGTTTGCTTGATGAAAAAAAGGGCATGGAAACAACCAAGGCAATTCTGAAATAAAATAATGGGGCAATGAAATTATTGTACATGACATTTCTTTTTTTTTTTCTTCTCAAACTATTCAACAAAATATTGCAGGAGAAATCTTTTGTTTTTTCAAAAACAAGATAATAAGACATTAACAATGGTTATTATATTATATATTGTTTTCTTCAATGAAGTTGCTCAGACTACCAGGGGTAAGAATGCAAGATTGATCAAACAATTAAAGAAAATTTTAAAAAATCCATTAGAAATGATACAGAGAAGAAGAACTCTTTATAAACTTGTTTTATAGAGACAGCATTACCAGTGATGGCAGACCTTTTAGAGCTTTCAGTGATAGAAACTGTCCTTTGTGGCACATATGCCATAGGTTTGTCACCATTGCACAGGTAAGCAGAAGACAACAAACAAACAAAAAACCCCTGGCAAGGAGAATTCAACAGCACTTCAAAAATATCCTTCACTAAAACTGCTTCAATGAAGCTGAAGATAGAATTTCACATCCTGAAGACAGCATGGGAGCTAGTGACTGTTAAGGAAGGATCTCTTAAAGTCATCAAGGATCCAGGAAAAATCAATCCAACAGCTTCAAGATGAGGCAAAAAGAAATAATACCCAAGTAATAGGAATCAATGAAACAGCAGGAGGCAACACAAATGATATAAAAAGAGTATTTGCAGAAATAATAGCAGAAAATTTCCCAAACACAATAAGAGATACTGAAGTGCAGTAAAATGAAGCATATAGAACTCCAATGAGCCATAACCCAAATAAAGCCACACCTAGACATATAGTAGTCAAGATCCCAGACATCCAGCAAAAGAACACAATATTAAAAGCTGCTAAAGAAAAGAAACAGATCACCTATAAAGGAAAGCCCATCAGAATCACAGCAGACTTTTCAACTGAAACCATGAAATCAAGAAGAGCTTGGAGCAAGATATTACAGATTCTGAACCAAAACAGCTTCCAACCCAGACAGATGTATCCTGAAAAACTATCCTTCAAATTCAATGGAGAAGTAAAATATTTCCACGAAAAAAGAACAATTGAAGAACTTCATGGGTGCCAAACCAACATTACAAAAAGCACTAGAAGATATTCTTGACAGAGAAAAAAGAGACCACAATCTCTAGAACAACAATGGAAAGGAACTCTTAAGCAGAATAAGCAATTACATAGATAGCAAAAGTAGGAAAGCAACAGCAAGTATACAGCATGACAAAAATAAGCCAATCTATAACAGTTATGATGTATATGGCCTCAATTCACCAGTCAAAAGAAACAGACTGACAGAATGGATTAAGAAACAAAATCCCACAATACGCTGTATACAGGAAACACACTTTACTCAAAAGGACATCCACAAACTGAAAGTCAAACGATGGAAAACAATTCCCCAAGCAACAGGTTCCCAGAAAAAAGCAGGGGTAGCTATTATGTTTGCAGACAATTTAAATCAAACCAAAAATAATCAAAAGAGACAGAAAAGGCCACTATATACTAGTTAGGGAAAAACTGCAAGAGGAAGAGATAACAATTCTAAACATGTATGCATCAAATACTGGAGCACCAAACTATATAAGGCAAATCTTAATGAACATAAAAAACCAAATAATCAATAACGCTATTGTAATAGGGGACCTGAACACCACTTTGATGCAAAGAGACAGGTCAACTGGACTAAAATTCTGCAAAGAAATAACAGACCTGAATCAAAGGTGTGAACAAATGGACTTAGTAGATGTATACAGAGTGTTCCACCACACAACATCAGAATACACATTTTTCTGAGATGCACATGGGTCTTTTTCTAAAATACACGATATTCTAGCCCATAGAGCATACCTACCTAAATGCTAAAGAATTGAAATTATCCCACGCATATTATCTGACCACAGTGCAATGAGATTGGAAATTAATGACAAAGGAAACTCCAAAAGCCCCATAAACACTTGGAAATTAGACAACAACCTCCTGAATAACCAATGGGTCACACTAGAAATTAAAGAAGAAATTAAAAAATACCTACAAACAAATGAAAATGTAAATACAACCTACCAGAATCTATGGGATGCAATGAAAGCAAGTCCTCAGAGGGAAATTTATAGCAATGAACTCACATATAAAGAAAACAGAAAGAGAAAAAATAAAATAGTCTGACGCTACACCTCAAACTTCTAGAAAAAGAAGAACAAGCCAAACCAAAAGCCCAAAGAAGGAAGGAGATTATAAAACTCAGGTCAGAAATTAATGCAAATGAGACGAAGAAAACATTACAGAAAATAAATGAATGAAAGAGTTGGTTCTTCGAAAGAATAAATAAAATTGATAAACCCCTAGCCAACCTTATCAAAAAACGAAAGGAAAGAACTCAAATTCATGCACTAAGGAATGAAAAGGATGAAATCACTACAGATCCCACAGAAATTCAAAGGATCATTAATGCCTACTTTGAAAATCTTTACTCCCATAGGATAGAAAACTCAGAAGAAATGGACAGATTCCTAGAAATGTACAAACTACCAAAATTGAATCATGAAGATACAAAAATCCCGAACAATCCAATATCAATTAATGAGATTGAAAATGTCATTAAAAACTTACCAACATAAAAAAGCCCAGGCCCTGATGGACTCACAGCAGAATTCTATAAAACATTCAGTGAAGATATAATACCATCACTTCTCAGACTCTTCAATTAAATTGAAAGGAAAGCAATTCTCCCTAACTCATTTCTGGAGGCAAGTATTATACTGATACCAAAACCTGAGAAAGACTCAACCAAGAAAGAGAATTATAGGCCAATCTTACTAATGAACATAGATGCAAAGGTACTCAAGAAAATACTAGTAAATAGAATGCAGTGAATCATAAGGAAAATTATACGCCATGATCAGGTTGGATTCATTCCAGGAATGCAGGGATGGTTCAACATTTGCAAATCAATTAATGTAATACATCATATCAATAGAGTGAAAGACAAAAACTACATGATCATCTCAATAGATGTGGAAAAAGCTTTCGATAAAGTCCAACATGCATTCATGTTAAAAACCCTAGAAAAAATAGGAAGAGATGGCCTTTACCTCAATCTGATCAAAGCCATCTATGACAAACCAACAGCCAACATCATACCAAATGGACATAAACTGAAAACTTTCACTTTAAACTCAGGAACAAGACAAGGATGCCCACTGTCACCACTCCTATTCAACATAGTTCTGGAAGCACTAGCCAGAGCAGTTAGACAAGACAGACAAATAAAAGGAATAAGGATAGGAAAGGAAGAAGTAAAACTATCACTATTTGCAGATGACATGATTCTTTACATGGAAGACCCCCAAAACTCCACAAGAAGACTCCTTCAATTAATTGACAAATTCAGCAGAGTAGCTGAGCACAAAGTCAACACCCAAAACTCAATAGCATTCCCATACACAAACAACAGTGTGAGAGAGAAATTAAGGAAACCATACCTTTTACAATAGCATCCAAGAAAATGAAATATTTAGGAATCTATCTAACAAAGGATGTAAAAGATTTGTTCAATGAAAACTACAGTACTCTGAAAAAAGAGATCGATGAGGATTTCATTAAATGGAAAAACATTCCCTGTTCACAGTTAGGCAGAGGCAACATTGTGAAAATGGTCATACTACCAAAATTGTTACACAGATTTAATGCAATTCCAATTAAACTACCATTAGCATACATCACAGATCTAGAGAAACATGCCTTAAATTCATCTGGAACTAGAACAGACCCAGAATAGCAAAAGTAATCCTGGGCCACAAGGACAAGTCAGGTGGAATCACAATCCCTGACCTGAAACTATACTACAAAGCTACTGTAATAAAATCAACCTCGTACTGGCTAGAAAACAGACCCGAGGATCAATGGAACAGACTGGAAGATGCAGACATAACCACAAAAACACTCAGCCACCTAATATTTGACAAAGGGGCCAAACAAACTCACTAGAGAAAAGATAGCCTCTTCAATAAATGGTGCTGGAAAAACTGGCTTGCCTCTTGCTGAAGACCGAAAATAGACCCAAGTCTATCACCATGCACCAAACTAAAGTCAAAGTGGATCACAGATCTCAATATTAAAACAGAAACTCTAAATCTATTGGAAGAGAAAGTAGGTAAAAATCTTGAAGACATAGGAGTAGGCAGAGAGTTCATGAACAAAAATGAAACTGCAAGGGAAATACTTCAAAGAATCAATAACTGGGACCTCATCCTACTGAAAAGCTTTTGCACATCTAAAGAATTCACCAGCATAGTGAAAAGAAAACCCACAAATTGGGAAAAAGTCCTAGCTGGCTGTACCTCAGACAAAGGTCTTTTATCTAGAACATACAAA